>BJBW01008717.1:9391-29779 GCA_004320125.1 Scolopax mira
GAATCAGGGGCAAGGGGGAGGCAAACAAATTATTAACCTGAAATATTAACCACGTAGCAGGTGGCAGGAGCGTGCTGCAGTGGACATCCCCTTGCCCTGCAGCCTCAGCACTGGTTGGAGCAGGGAGACAGGCTTTTAAGAAATGCTATCTGTGGTAGAGGTTTCGGTGGGGGGCTTACCTGCTTGGCATTATCACCCTTAGCCCCCAGGAGTTTGGCTCTTGGGGGGTTTTGGTAATTTAGGCTTTAACAACCTGAGAGGGAGAAGGAAAATAAAGCTAAAATGCTCTGCTGCAGTTGCTCTGCACCATCCAGAGTTGCTCCTACCAAGGGTACAGGTTGCATTAATTACCCCTCCTGCCTGCTGAGCGTTGATGTGCCAAATCCCTGTTTCATGTCCACTCTGGGTCATCTCCTGTGCCCGTTCTGGGTCAGCAGGTCCCCTGGGAGGTGGAAGCCACCCAAACATGGGGACAGCTCACTGAGAATGGTTGAAAACCACTACAAATCCCCATCGGGATGGTTTTTGAGCCCAAGCCCTTTGCGTAGCATCCCCTGAGTTAATTTTCCTTCTCTTTTCCCCATCCCAAGGTTGAAGCTGACAGACTGGCACCGCCAGTGAGCCCCAGCCCAATCAGCCCCGTGCCCAGCCCCAGCCCCAAGCCCCCCGAGGCCACCATCCTCACCGTGGAGCCCTCTCCTTCAGAGAAGAAATGTTTCTTTGTCGACGAAGCAGAGCCCCTCCTGCGGTGCGACTCGACCTCCAGCGGCTCCTCCGCGCTCAGCCGGACAGGCTCTTTTATTACCAAAGGTACCAAAATCACACGGGGGGAGGACCAAAGGGATGCCACAGCGTGTCCCCCGCAGTCAGCACATGTGGCAGAGCTGCCCAACATGGTATCATTACAGTAAATAACTGGGAAAACTGGCTCTCACCTCTCTGTTCTAGACCAGACTTTCCTGGCGGCAAAGATCATAGAGATTTGAGAGGGGAAAACACCTTTAAAGGCTTTTAACTCTTTGAAATGCTGCCGGAGAATTTGTAGCATGCCTAGATGTCAGGGGAGGTTTCTCCTGACTTTTGGTCCTTGGGTTATTGCATGAGATGAAACCAGAAAAATGTCATATGTCAAGATCAAATTTATATATATTTTTTTTTTTTCCCCACCCTTGGTCCCGCTTGCTGCAGCGTCTGACTTAAGATGTAAATCACTGTTAGTCACTCACCCTTTTTTGTGGGGTTTAATTTACTGCATTTAATTTGCTGCATTTAACCTTCAGCTTCTGATGAAGGTGAAACGCTGAGCTCAGTCAATCTGCCGAATTTATACTTGGGTGTGGAAATGAAGCTGACCCAAGGAAAACAACTCAAAAGAGCAGAATTCAGCTTTTTTGGCTCCACTTCACTTTCCCGCATTGGCCATTCAGCATTTAGAAATGCTGTGTTTGCTCGAGTGTGGGATCCTGGATTAGGTGCCTCGGCAGCATTGGCTTCTCCATCTTCTCCCCTCCCCATCACTCACCACCCTCCAAATTTTCCCTCGATTCTCCTGGTGGCGTGTCCCTCTCCAGAGGTGGCACCAGGAGATGACCTGAGGTCTCCAAGGAGAGCAAGCCCTGGTTAGCGGAGGTTTCTTGAGTGGTTTCTTGACCACCCTCTCCTTTCCTCCTACAGAAAAGAAGGACACCGTCCTGCGCCAGGTGCGCTTGGACCCTTGCGACCTGCAGCCCATCTTCGATGACATGCTGCACATCCTTAACCCCGAGGAGCTCCACGTGATAGAGGAGATCCCTCAGGCTGAAGACAAGCTGGACAGGCTATTTGAGATCGCCGGAGTCAAGAGCCAGGAAGCCAGCCAGACCCTCCTGGACTCTGTCTATAGCCACCTTCCCGACTTACTGTAGGCGCTGGGTCACCACACTCTCTCTGAATATCTGCTAGAGCTAGCTTGGCACTCGTTAAGATGACCGACAATACGCAGGCAGGTTTTGTTGTAGAATATATGGCCAGTATTTTCGTTGAGGTGTCCTTGGTTTCTGGAGGGGGGGGGGGGTGGTTTGCCAGCGTTGCACCCCCTCCACCTTAACTCCATCGCTCAGTCCGAGTCTCTGCACCCTCTGTCCCCTTCCCGAGCCTCTCTTCTCCTTGTTTCTCATTCCAATCAGATCAGTCAATGCACTTTAAAAAAAAAAAAAAAAAAAAACCCACAACAAAAAAAAATACGATCGCAGTTAATGAACTAAAAGATCACAAATCTTGTAATTTAACACATGGGGGATTGCTCTGGAACCCACTTCTTCTGTCAAAGCTGTCGCTTGGAGTGACCGTCCCCCACCACCTCCCTTTGCCTCGGAGCAGTAAATGGCAAATACACGCCAAAAAAAAACCCACCTAAACCCCATCGTTGCTGGTTCCTGTCTTTTAACGCAGCTAAGCTTCCCACCTGAGCTGACTTTTGTTTTTTTTCTTTTTTTTTTTTTTTAATGTACTATTGTATAGCTCATCTCCATTGCTGAGGTTTTACTAGCAGGGTTATTTATTGTATGGTTTTCACCCGGACGACGCGTGGCGCTCCTATAAAGCTAAAGCAGAAGCGCTTTAACTGCAAAGAAAAAAGGCTGGGTCAGTCCCACCAGCCTTCCAGGTGATGAAAAGGTCCTTTGCCTTCAGTCCAATGTAAGGAGTTATTATATTATTTTTTTTTGCCTTGCCGCTCGTGGGAACGGCGGGGGCCCCGAAGGGAGCCGGTGCTGGACCTGGGAGGGGGGGGCACCGGTGGTCCTGCTCTCCTCGTGGTGTAAGATTTAACCCAAGCTATGCTTTTACACTCGTGTCTCTTGGTTTTGTTTTTTTTTTTTTTTTTTATACAGACGTGGCCGATGATAGGTTCTCCAAAGACCTTACCTGGTCTGAAATAGTCTCTTCAAATCACAACTTCACTTTTTATTAAGGAAAACAAAACAAAAAAGGGAGGGGGGTGGGGGCGGGGAGGGGAGGGGGGGGGAAATGCTGCATCGTTAAGAAGTCTGTCTGATTATCTTTGCAATTACTATGCTCCCGTAACGAACAGTCTGTACTATGCTCAATTTGAAGAAATCATGAGGGTGGCGTGTGCTGCCCACTGGGAAGGGGTGGGAGTGGGGGACGAGGGGGAATGAATTGAAAAATTGCCTTCCAGTGTACTAATTTATTAATAAATACTAGGTGTTTGTTACTTGACACCATTCTGTGTTAACCTCCTTAACACCTGGGCTGTGCGGGGGGGGAGGGAAGGGGGGGATTTTGGGGTTTAGGGGTGGTGAGGGGGTTGTCTCCTTTAGCTTTGAGGCCAAAATGTGATTGCTTACTGTTGATGGTGCTGCCCCGAGTCCCCGGGGTCGCTGCTGGAGCTCTCTGAAGCCCAGGGGGAGATGCTTCCCCGTGGGGCAGGTGCCCACACTGGGCCGTGGGTTGGGGAGCATGTGTTATTCCTGTAGGGGTGAGCAGATGGGATGGCTGATGGGGAGCTTCCAGCCTTGGTTTCCTCAAGCTCTGAAAGGCCCTGCAGGCATTTTGAGGGGGCTGAAATACTCATTTTCCAGGCTGCAGCTGCTCTGCTGAGTCACTCCTCAGCGGAGGTCTCGCAGTCCCAGCCTTTCTCTCTCCCAGTTACATGAGCAATGTCCTTAAAACTCAGCTTCCAAATAACTCATCCCTTGTTATTCTGTCTATGAATGGAAACCTTAATGGCACAAATGCTTCTGGTTTATAATGCTGTCGTTTTGTATACTTAGCTCCAGCGTGTTTTCCATTAACTAAGGGGCTGTGTTTTCTTTCTGGCCAGTGTTGAAAATTGCTGTTATAGGACTATACATAGGTATGTAAAGGATGAAACTTTTCAACATGTGGACAGATGAAACACAGTGCAAAATAGGAAGAGCTGTTACTGGGAGCACTGGGGTGGGGTGTTCTCTCCCTGGCAATGAAGCATTGAGCTCTCAGTGGCTGCCACGTGTCTTCAGATCATCATGAGCAAATAGTGAGCGTGTGCCTGGCAAAGAGTTGCTAAATACTGGGTTGCTAAAAGCAGAATTTTGAGATGGAGACAGGTACCATCCTATTGGCAAGTGTGGTTTTGGGGGTTTTTTCTTCCATGTTGGGAGGGCTGGTGGCTGCTGTCGATCTAGCTGGGCAAGAACTGGCAAGGGGAGGGGATGGTGTGTGATTCTGAGCTTGATTGGTAGCTTAAGCCAAGCAAAAGCCACGGGCTATAAGTGATCCTTGGTGGGTTCTCAGAGTGAGAAACTGGGATTTGTTCCTTTCTGACAGCCCAGGTGCTCCCAACCAAACCCATGGGTTGTAAATGCTGGAGCCATCGTGCCACCTTCCCAGGGGACAGCTGGACCCTTCCTGCACCCTGCAGCTCCACTTCCCATCGTGGCAGACAGTTGTGTTTTCTGATGGGGTTTGAAGGTAAACCAAAAGGAAAAAAAAAAAAAAGTCCTGGAAAGAGGATTCAGCAGCCAGCTGGAGAAACACCATGAAGTGGAGGTGCCTTGGCCAGGAGATGCTGAGGAGGCACAGGGAAGCCCTTCAAGTGAGTTCCTGGGCTGTTTGGACACTTAATTCATCTTGGTGTCAGGTTTTGGCAGGGACGGGCCAGGAATTGGGCAATTCTTGGCTCTGTCTGTGCTGTGCACACTCCCAGCATCGCTCCCTCCTTTGCACCTGGATGTTGGTCTTGTCCTTGGCCCCACCATTTCCTATGTAGGAGCTGTCACCTCTAAGCAGCCCTTTGTGTGCATGTCTATGTGTGTGCAGTATATTTATTTATTAAATATATATACAATTACTCTATGCTTATATATACTACATGAATATTTTGTATGTTATGTTGTTTGTATGTTCAAAATTCTTTCTATTATGTATCTATATGTGCGTATAATACCTATACAAGTATTTTATCTATCTGGGGGTGTGCAGGGGAAGTGTCTGAGAGCAGCTGAACCACCACGTATAGGCAGGGTATTTCCTGGCAGAGTGGGAGGTGTGAGGAGCCACGAGCCCAGCGCTCCCACCCTTCCTCTGAGACCTCTCTAACACCCTGAGAAAATAAACCAGGCGTAGAAGGGTTTGTGACCTGGAGGCATAACTCCACGGGGAGGAGAGGTTGTCCTTGTCCTCATACGTTGAGGGCAATGCATGAACCTTATGCACTGCCACAGGGATTCTTCATCAAGGAGTGGAGCGACAGGACAAGGGGTAATGGTTTTAAACTGAAAAAGGATAGATTTAGATGAAATATTAGGAAGAATTTCTTTACTGTGAGGGTGGTGAGACACTGGGACAGGTTGCCCGGAGAAACTGTGGATGCCTCATCCCTGGAGGCTTCAAGGCCAGGCTGGATGGGGCTTTGAGCAACCTGGTCTGGTGGGAGGTGTCCCTGCCCATGGCAGGGGGGTCGGAACTCAATGATCTTTAAAATCCCTTCCAACCTGAACTATTCTATGACTCTATGAAATCGGTTGCGTGCAACTCGAATGAAGTTTTTGGCTAAATGGTTTTAGCAAGGCAAAGCTGTGAATATAAAGACCTTGATATGTATGAAAATGTACTTTGCATTTTATGCAAAAACAGGCATTAAAGAGAGGTATTCTCAGGTCTGTGTCACAGGTGAGAGGTGCAGGTTTGAAGTGTGTGGTTTGACCTTGCCCCTTGCCTGGTCTTGCTTACTCAGTCATTGTGTTTCTCCTTGTGTGCTGTCCTCTGACTGGGGACATCCAACTGGAGTGGGGGGTGGCAGTCCTGGATGGCAGAGCCTGTTAAATCTCTGGGGACAGCAAGCAAGAGGAGAGTACAGCCATGCTCCCCACCTCTGTCCTCTCTTGGCACCTTGTGGAAATTAAAATTTCTCACGTAGGTCACACAAAACACCAGCTGCTGCCGTCCTGCTTGCTGTGGGCTTGGACACGAGGTGTGAAAATTACATCTACCCCCAAACGTTTGTTGGGACAAAACCCTCTGGAGATGCCTCCAGCATGGCCTGGCATCTTCAGGACTGGATGGCTCTGCTGTTCCGGGGTCTTTTAATTCCTCCAGTGCAAATGCGATTTGAGATTTGTTTTATTATTTTTATTATTATTATTATTATTATTCTCTTTTCTTTCCATGAATTGCAGGTGCTCCCTGCAGAAGAAAAAGGCATCTGGTACACTCCCTTCTTGCCCCAGCCCAACTGGAGTTCATCCTAATGGGGAATTAATGGCAACCCTCCGGCATGGCTGCTCAGATTCCTGCTTGGAAAAGCACCCAGGGTCTTGCAGGAGGTTTTTCAACCCTCCAGCTCCTTTTACGTCAGCTAATTACTGTGAATTGCAACACAGTCTCCGTGTAGGAGGAATCATCTGTGCAGCCTTTGTGTGAATAACCTGCGGGGAGATGGGGGTGATGCCACCCAAGGATGCCCAGCGGGCTCGGCGTGGGATGCAGGGGTTATTTGGGGAGGGGGGATGTGCCCATCCCTGGGGGTGCAGGGCTGGGCTGTGCAGTGTGTGGGATGGAGGCAGGTCTGCACAGGGATGGGTGACATGGAAATCCTCTCCTGGCATCGCCTGGCTGTGTTTTCTTCTGGGTTTTTCTTCTCTTGGACTTTGTTACTGCCAGTACCGCAGCAGGGAAGTTTCCAGGGCAACTGGTAGGAAATGGGAAGATGGGGGAGAAATAAGAGGAGCCATCATTGCTGTATTCATAGAGAAGATGCCTCGTGGTGGCACCCCCTGACGTGTTTATCAAGCCATCCTGTAGGGCACAGCTGCTTTTATGAGGTTTACAGCTTCCCTGCCTTTCTCAAGCGCTTTCTTAACCAATATAATCCAGAAAAAGGGGAGAAAAATAAAAAAAAAAAAAAAACAACCAAACAACAGAAGCCTCCAAATAACATTGGATCAGCTGTTGAAGATGCTGACCAACAACTCAAGCAGGGGCTTTGTTGGGTTTCCTAAACGTCCACCAACCTTTCTGCAGATTTAGTTTAGAGCCAGGCAAGGTTCTCACCCCTGTTCTTTAGGTGCCTAAAATGCTCTGAAGTCACTTAAGTGATGTTAGAGATGTTCCTCTCTGCCTCTCAGATTTGTTTTGTCTGTGTGATCAACCCATAATACTGATCTAATTCAAAATCAGAAGCTAGTCTTTGATATTTTTGGAGAAGAAAAACATTGATCAGTTTATAAAATTTTGCAACCCTGTTGGTTTTTTCTTTTTTTTTTTTTTTTTAATTATTATTTCTTTTTTGTTTTTCTTTATTCCATTATGGGTTTTTTTCCTTGTTTTCCTGATGCTGAAGAAGGAAATCTCTTGCTTGAGTGAAATCATAATAATGATTAATAATCCCAATGATGATTTATAATCCCCACATTAACTCACAGTGGGTGATTTACAGACACAAATGCACAAATTGCACCACTTTCCCTTTTGTTTTTTTTTTTTGCTTTCTGGGATGCATGCGAGTCCCTGATCTGGGGACCTTGCCCTGAGAATGTCTGGGAGAGGTGTGGAGGTGGAGAAGAGTCCTAATGTTGAGCCTTTTTAGTCCTAGCATTGGGAATAAGCTGCCCTGCACAGGTAGGAGCTCCTTGGTCAGCAGCAGCAGGTCTTGGTGAGGAGCTGAGCCAGGCAGGGCTCCTGCCCACTATTTGTATAAAAAGCAAGTGGTTTAGACCACAGGGAAGGATGGGGGAGATGTACGTTTAGGTTCTCCTTAGTCCAAACGGGGTGACTCAATAACATCCAGGCCAGGTGTCTTCTTCTCTTCCTCTGTCAGTCTTCTGCTTTTGCAGGTCCGTGGATCCAGCTTCAGCGCCAGGAGAGGGGAATCCCCTTTTAATTGTTGGAAACTTCATCTTTCCCCAACTCGCCTCATGCTTAACCTCAAAACACTTTGTGTCCAAGATGAAAGACTTCTGTTTCACTGTGAAGATCAGGTATGTTGCCTTGGTTTCTTCAATAGCAAGTTTGGGGTTGAGGTTGTCTGTCAGGAATTTGGGCTCTTTATCAAACTGTAGAGAGGCTCTAAGTTGAAAAAGGGGAGGTTTCAGGCAGGTAGAAGGAGAAACTTCTTCACTCTGATGACAGTGGAGCAGATCAATGGAGAAGTTGTGACCAGATAAAGCCATGAGCAACCTGTTCTGACTCAACAGCTGGCCCTGCTTGAGCAGAAGGTTGGACTGGAGATTCATGAGGTCCTTACCAATCCCAGTTATCTATGGGCCTGTAAGTTACAGTGGAAAATAAAGAAGCTTTTTTTAAAAAAAAAAAAAATAAATATTTAGTTGTTTGACTCTTGAATATTACTGCAAGGCAGCAGAAAGCACTTTCACCTCCCTCAAAGACAGCTATCTCTGGATTCCTACCTACCAGCCTGGACATCAGCAGTGAGGTTGTGTTTCTTTCAAAGGGCTTCACTGCAGGATGGATAATTTAGAATCATAAAATCAACTGAAGGTGGAAGGGACCTTTTTCTGGTCCCACCTGGTCCAGACCCTTTTTCAATGCAGGGACAGCTTCAAAATCAAGTCTGCTCTCAGACTGAGACCAGGTTGCTCAGGGCTGTGCTCAGTTGAGTTTTGAGGATCTCCAGGAATGGAGACCCCATATCTTCTGTAGGCAACCATCCACAAAAAAGGCAGAATTTTCCATTTTCCACTTGAAAAATTAAATATTCTGAACAGTAAAGATGAATTAACCAGCCCAGATGCAGTCAGACCACCTAAAGGAGGTGTCATTACAGGGCATCAACCCTTTCACCCACCTCTGCTGTTGCTATTTTATAAAATTTCCTTTTTTAAAATGACATTTAATCTTGGAAATACCTTTCTTTTTTCTTGTTTTCTTTTTTTTCTTACCTCTGCCTTTTTTCTGCTCTAGTAGCTGTGAAGTTTCCTCTGATTAAACGTACCCATGGGCAGATAATCCTGTTTTGCTCTTGTGTCAATATGGTCCTTCAGCTAAATTAAATATTTTCCCTGCCTGATGTTTATCCTCCCGTCTGCCCCTTGGCTCCCTCCTGGAGGTATTTGAAGGCCGTGATCCTATTCCCTCTCTTTTCTTTCTTCTTCTGGGCTCAGGAAGTCAGATTTTCTCCGGGTTTTGACTCATGGCTGGTTGTTTAAGGGGTTTTCATCCTCAAGCACCTGCTCTCCCTCTCTGGATGGTTTCACACCTGTAGCAGAGATGGGGAGAAGGAGGCAGGAGTCTCTCCCCACTTGCCACAGCTAAACCCAGCAGAAACCACAAGCCAGATTCCTTTTTCCTTGGATAAGAGAGTACCTCCTTCCCCATCAAACCCCCTCCAGCGCAGCCCAGCTGCAACTTGGGAAATTAGGTCTGCGGTTGGTGCTGCTGCTGCTCTGGACCTCAGGGTCATCTTCTGTACATCCAATGTATGGAAAAAGCCACGTGCCATCAGCACACATTGCTCCTGAAAGGTGAGATAACATCCGTCTCTGCACTAACCTCAGGGATCTTCTTGCAGCTTCCCTCCAGTTTTCCTCCTTGCTTTTGCCTGATTTGGGGCAATGGGTGACAGTTTGAAAAGTTAATTATTTGTTGAGTGCCTGCACCTGTTTTGGGGCTGTACTTGCCTTCATCTTGAGCCCTACATTTCTGCATGGCATGGTGGGTCTATCTCCTTGCAGGTCTTTGACATTTGACAAGCTCTGCTCCTGGCTTCTCCCCTCTCCCCTCCCATTGTGGACATCCAAGGGATCACCCTTTCTGCTGGCAAACCCTGGTTACTTCAGTTCTTTGCAATCTTGTTGTTTATTCCTAATATCCTTGAGATGGTGAGTAAACTCAGAAGCTCCAGGGCCAGCTAGTATAGCGTGGCCTCAGCTGAAACAGTGATTCTTACACTCTTGCGCGGGATGACCCCATCCAAATTTCCCCCAAGGACAAGGTGATGTCCCTGTATCCCCACCCCGAGCAGACCTTTGGGAGGGTGTGAACTCTCTTGCACCAATACCACGCCAGGGAAGGTCCTCACACTGGTGGCATTTGCAGCCAGGCTCTGCCGATGCCGAGTTTCTGAAATCAGGAGCCTTCCTCACAGCCCTGCTTTGGTTTGATTACACTTTCTCTTCACTTCCACCAACTGCCTTGTCTGGGCTAATTCAGCCTTCCTCTCCTCTGACTTTCTGTGATTGTGATAAATAATTTATGTAACAGGCTGAGTCAGGATTTGTTGCCTGGGATAAAGCGCACAGGCTTCTGCAAAACACGCCTTGGTCTTGCTGTCAGCCTAGAAAAAGGGCCACTAATATAATAGACACGTAATAGTCTTGGCTCTTCTCCCTCCCATGGTGACACAAATGGGGGGTGACAGTCTCTCAGTAACTGCAGCTTCTCGGTTGTGCCACGAGAGATGAACCGAAGAGGTTTTCTGGATCTGGCAGGGAAATAAGTGCTGATCCAGCAGGGACCAAGTCCCGGCAGGTTGTGGGCAGAGTCTTTGAACACACGAGCGTGGGCACGTGCTATGGAGGAAGCTCAGTGTGCCCCTAGGATACCTGAGCAGTTCCATACTTGGGGAGAAAAAAAGCTGGTTTAATGGGATAAATTAAATGGGAAAAAAAGTAACCTGGGTTTTCTGTACCTCAAACTGAGTATCTTCCATTTCATTACTGTCTTATCCACTTCCTTTGTTTTGCTCTGCTTTCCCCTGCTCTGTGTCCTACAGCTGCATCCCTGGAGGACCTCAGTGTGGAAGGATGTGGAGTGGGAAGGGCCAGAAGGGGAGCTGTTCTCCTGCATCCACCCCTGAGGTAATGTACTCCTGTACATGATCCCCAAGGATGGATAACACCAGCAGTGCTTTCCTGCCACGGGTGGCCATGCAAGGCTTGGTCTGAGCCTGACATCTTGAGCCACAGGAGCTCTGGCCCACTGGCTCTTGAGGAACCAGTCCAGGATGGTATGCCAGATTTTAAATGAATGCACGTGTACCTGTGGAAGAGTGATACAAAATCTGGCTTGCACCCTAAAATAGCATTCAGCTTCACTGATTTTGGCACACTGACCCCAATGTATAAGAGCCACGGGTGACTTGACCCTCCACCTTGGGGTTTGGGTGTTCAAAGGGGTGATAATGCTTCCTCTGAGGGCAGCAAACCCTTCCTTTGGGGTTAACACCTCTAATGCTGCCCTGGTGCTCAGTGCTGCTGGGTCCCCAGGCCATGTCCCAGCTCCCTTCCCAAGTGTCATCCACTGGGGTCTCAACATGAAGCCCACAGGACCCTGCTTCAAACTCTACGAGTGTTTCCCCAATCAGACTAATTGGGTGAAAATCCAGCGCTGCCAATTACAGGGCAAAGCTGTGCTCAGTGGGGATGGATGGACACGGGGAAAGGGCACGATGGACACGTCACCCAAAATAACCCCCCACTTTGTCTGGAGTCCCAGCAGCTCCTGGAAAACGAGCTGTGAGATTAACACTGCAGCTTCTGCGCGCGCTGACACAGCGCTGCTAATTATAGAGCCCCGGCTCAAGCAAGCCCCGTGCAATTAGCATTTCTTAGACGAGGATGTAAGAGGCACGAGTGCTGCTCGCTGGCCCCAAACCTCCTCCAGCCTGAAGGTGACAGCACCATGCCTCACCAAGAGCTGCCCCACCACGGCGGTGGTCCCAGAGTGAGTGGCACTGATTTATACCCCGCTGCTCCGAGGGTGACGGGGAAGGGGCTCATAGTCCAGTCTTTAATACCGGAGTGATAAATTGCCTGTGGGTTTTTGGAGGAAAGCCAGGTGTGCCCCACTGGTAGCTCCAGGGGGAAGGAGGGATGTGGACAGAGTGTGATACTAAGGCTTGCAGTGCCTGTCCCCTCGCATCGCTCCCCCAGGCTCTGCTAAAAAGCACAAGGTGTAATTTTCGGCACAGAAATGCCAGCATCTCACCATCGCCCAGCTCTAAATGTACAGCCCTTTCCTTCCAGGAGAGACTTTTTTTTTTTTTCCTTGAAAATAAAAAGAAATGCATGTACTTTTTCCAGAGTAAGCAATGATCTTCTTGTGCTTGCTGGTTTTTGGATCATTTGGCAAGCTGAGGTTACCACATTAAAATCCTATTTAATGTAATCCTTTCTGCAGCGCCCCATAGACCCCTTCATCCTCAAGCTCAGAAAACCTCCATGACCAGAACCACTAAAGCACCTGAAATTCTTCATTAAAGGTGAGGAATGGTCCCTGTGCCCCAACACACAATGCCCAACACTGTCGTGACTGGTGCCAGCCTGGGCACCAGTTTCAGGCTGGCGTTTGAGGACATTCAGTGGCCCTTTTTAGCAGGGTCTGTTGCAATAGGACAAGGGATAATGGTTTTGAACTAAAGGAGGATAGATTCAGACTAGATATCAGGAAGAAATTTTTTATAATGAGGGTGATAAAACACTGGCCCAGGTTACCCAGAGAGGTGGGAGATGCCCCATCCCTGGAAACATTCAAGGTCAGGCTGGATAGAGCTCTGAGCCATCTGATCTAGTTGAAGATGTCCCTGCTTATTGCAGGGAGATTGGACTGGAACTTTAAAGGTCCCTTCCAACCCAAACTATTCTATGATTCTGTGATTTCTGATCAAAGGGTTGAGTGAGGCTTGCAGAATCTCCTTGTGGGATATAGGTGCTCATTTGCCATGCCAAGGACCTGCACCTACTATCAGCTGGGGAGATGATGAAGGGAAGTACCATCAAGCATCACGTGGTGGTTCTACTAGGACATGTGGTGGTTTGGAGGTCATCCATCCCCATCGCCACAGCAAGCAGGCTCTCCACCAGCCCTCAGCTTGCAGACCTGGTCCCCACAAGTTTTTGCTGGGTGTTTTGGATGAGTTTAATGCATCACATCCCACACCTGGGAATTTCCCACTGCTTCTACCCCAGTGGCTCTAGCAGCGCTGGAGATGGTTAATCAGCTCAGCTGAAGAGTTTGATATTTAACTCATTTCCGTGGCCAGGCGGAGGCGGGAGAGGTGACCCAACAAGGTCTTGCCCTATTTCAGCCAGGAAAATCATGTCCTGTTCTTTCGGCAGGAGAGAAACTTGGCCCCAAACACACCACATCCTGCGCACTGGAGGCATCTGCTCCTCACCCGGGCTGCTGTCACCTCCTCTGACCCCGGCTACGGTGGGCTAAAAGCCTGTCAGAAAGCCACCAGCACAGCACCGTGCTGATGCACGTTCTAAAGGGCTGTTGCCTTTTTAAAGGGTGGCCCACACGGTGCTCCTAACTTCAAAACAGCTCGCCTTGTGCCCGGGGTTGGGCTTTCTCCATCTCATCCAACAACGGGTTTGGGTTTGTGCCTGCCCGCGTGTGCCATTGCACATCCCCATCACAGCTTCCCTTAATGAACCCGAGCAAACGAGCACAAAAACCATCAAGCTCTACTGATTTTATGTCACTGCCAGATTTTGCACTCGCTTGGGCGGTGGGAAGCCAGGGAGATAAAGTGCAGCTCATTTTGTTGCTGTCAATGAGGTTTAAAATTCAAGACAAATTAATTGCCTCTGTATTTTTTTGATCGGGGAAGGCAATTTCATGAAGCATTTGTTAAAGATGCCACTTAAGGAGGAATTTCCTAACTGCAGAAGTTAATAACTTTAAAATTGCAACTCAGCCTCCCTGCAAATGGAGCTTTGTGCCACAAATCTCTTTGAGACTCATAAATCAATCCTATTTAGAAGCAAATTTCTTAGATTTAGAGCAATGAATATTTAAATACTACCAGTTGAAACATTTTCAATTTTGAGATCATTTCAAAGCCAGGCGAGTTTATAGCATTGGGCTACTCTGCAATCCTTCAGCGCCTGAATTGATCTGAACTGTAGCTGAATCTTAAGCAGCTTAAACAGCTCTAAAGAGTTAGAGTAGTTTAAAGGGTTAGGGTACTTTAAGCAGAATATCATGTTTTCAGGGCTTTGGTTATAGAAATGGGAGTTCACAGGCTGTCAAGCTGAGCAGCTCCAGATGAAGGCCCTGACAAGCATTAGGCATGTTCTCTGCTTTCAAGCCTCATCTGCTTTAATCTTTTCTAAGGGGAAAAAAAAAATAAAAAGAAGAAAAAGGAAATGAAACGAGCAGCTTGAACATTCACACAAAATGCAGAATAAAGGCAAAACACTTGGGAAATCCTGTGAAGGTGGGTTTGCTCTGACAACAGCCTTGTTGCTGCTCCCTGTATTTGACACTCATTTTTCTTCAGTACAAACCACTTCAAAACCCAGTAACACTCTGAAAAGCAGCAAAGGAAAAAACATGTGAGCTTTGCTGTGTTCATGTTTAGCCCCTTCAGTGTCAGACACATGCACATTAAAAACTGAAAGATGGAGCTTTTAAGCTCTATTGCAAGCCCAAGCCATCTCTGCACAAGCATTTGGGCAGGATGATTATTTCAGATGGGAAAGAAAACATGGGGAGAAGGTAAGATTTTTTGGGGTAAGATATATTTATGCCAGTCCTAGCCATAGTAAAAAGCCTCTGCGTACCGTTATAATTTATTCCTCTTGACTAAAAGCCATGCATATTCCAGTATTGTTGTTCCATCTGTGCTGCTAATGCTGGACTGTGCTAAAAACAAATCAGGATTTATTGGATACAAGAGGCAGCTAAAGCAGAGGGAAGACTCCTTATCCTAGAATAAAGCAGACGGATGAAGGCGGGGGATCTGTCTCCAGGTGTTTCTCCAACTGGACCAGCATAAGGACAGCATCTGTGCTGGCACAAGCCACCCACGCCTGCTCCCCAACAGCAAGGTGAGGAACGGTGCAGCCGAGGTGAGCCTCTGCCCAGGGCTGTCTGTGCTGCAGCTTCTTCACGTCAGTCACAGGGGTTATGAGAAGGGGATGGGACTGGCACCAGGTCACCTCCATGTCGCTGTCACCCCCTGTCCCATCTCTGACACTCACCACAAGCAGATGGCTGGGAAAGGCATAGTAACAGGTATCGACATTGCGCCCCGCAAATCCTCCTGCCTCTGACCACTTGTGGCTGGGGGAGCGCCTGCAGCCCCCTGGGGTCTCTGTCTGCTGGATGACCCTCTGTGGGTGTCTCTCCCATGACCACCCAGGCTTCTCTGGAGAGAGCAGAACCAGCCTTTGCCACCAAAACCTTCTTTACAAGACTTTGTACCAACTGCCTGCTGATCTATCTGATTCTGAGCCTGACAATCTCAACCAATGCCCTTATTTATTTAATTTTAATTTTAATTTTCATTGGATGAAGCAGTGATCAGCCTGTCCTCTCGCAATTCTGTAAGCCTTTTGAAACCTTCCCCTCCAGCCACCTCTTTCAAGGATGAGAAGCCCTCACTGACTCATTGCAAGGTCTGTTTGATTTTTCCTGTGTCCCTTCTCCAAAATTCTCCTCTGCTGCCCATGGTGAGCTGTGATGGCAGACGAGGCAGGACCACATCCATACCAGGATTAGACCCTGACAGCATAATCACTGCAGAAGAAAGTGCTGGCTTTGACAAAGTGTCCCCTTTGAGGCTATTTCCAGGGATTTCATCAGGGATGGGATATCTAGCATTTCCACAGTAGAATCCAGGCAATTGCTCAAGCAGAAAAATAACACAGGTGCCATGTAATGAGATCTGACAGAAACATAGCAATAAATGATTTAATTACCCAGCTTATTTCAGTGATGGTGCTGGAATGGATGTGGAAGTGCTGGGTCCTCCTGCAGCATCCTCCCACAGCCCAGCAGTGAGACTGGGATGAACCCCTGGCCTCTCGTCTCACCATAAATATACTATAGAATTGAATTGAATTGTACTATATAGAGTGAGTATAATAGTATAGTTGGTACGTATGTATATGTCTTACACTTGAGGTGCCCAGCAGTCTGACTGCTCCTTCAGTCACTTTCCTCAGCCCCATTTCCCATCTCCTCAGCCCCAAACTCCTCCTATGTCTTTTTACCTTGATTCTTAAAACACTGATTTTTTTTCAGCTGGGAGCCAGCAATACCCTCTCTGTCCATGGGTATGATGTTCCCACCAGTTCTTGCTTTTCCAGTTCCTTTGGAGACACTGGCTGAGGACATATTTTTCAGAGCAGACACTCAGCATTTCCCAGGAACTGGGTCTCTTCAACATGTGTCAATGTGTGTGTTGTTCACAAGGGCATCCAATCCTTCTTTTAATGCTGGCTGTCTTGGGACCCATTTCTCCATCGCTTTGGGTTAGGGGTGGAGAGGTGGGGTGCTCCAGTCTGGCTGGATTTTTTGTCCCCTCTGAAACTGGCAAGTGGCAGATCCCCTTCTTTCCTAAAACACTTTGCAAAGAAGTTGCTGGCATATCATATGGAAAAGGAGCATGTCATTGGCATCAGGGCCAAGAGGACTTTCCTGCTTCCCCCAGGATTGTGAACCAGG
Organism: Scolopax mira; assembly: GCA_004320125.1. NCBI lineage: Eukaryota > Metazoa > Chordata > Aves > Charadriiformes > Scolopacidae > Scolopax > Scolopax mira. The sequence goes on from BJBW01008717.1 coordinate 25,787, forward strand.
TCCCAGAGCAAGGCATTGAAAAACTTCCCACCTGATGTAAAGCACCAGCCGATTTCATCATCCCATCTCTCACCCAGCTCATCGTCCCAACCTCTGCAATAGTGGTCAGGCTTGAGGGCTGGAGACATCATCACAGAAGTGGGCCGGAAAATGCACAATTTGGGGGGAATTTCTTACCACGGGTCTTTCGGCTGTGGTTTTGAGAGCAGATCACGGCCAGCTCGGCTGGAGCTCTTCCCAGCGTCTTTTTGAAGGGTTTTCGCCCTCTGGAGGCTAAAATTAGGAAAACAAATGCAAAAGAGAGAGGAAAAAAAAATTGGCTCAAATCTTACAGTTGCTGAAATGTAGCACCCATGAGAACAAACCTGCACAGAGCTGGTGAACTTCAAAGTGGTTCTCCTCAAAAGCTGATCATGGGCAAGGACAACTCTTGTGTGGCATTGAAAACCTGAGTGGGACCCACAAATGTTGTGCTCAGCCTTAGCCTTCCCATTCCTGGCCCCGACAGCACCAAAAAATGTCCAAACAATGTCAAATCATCCTGCCTTGACAATTGCAGATGAGAAGTTCTGATCATGCTCATTTTACAAAGATTTTATACCTCTTTTTTTCTCCTTCATCTTTGCCATAGCTTGCACATCATAAAGGACTACACAGAGGCTGAAATGCACATGATGTTTATAAATTTTCCAAATTGGATATCCTTTGAAATTCCTATACTTTGTCCTCATCCGACGCAGCTCCATTCATTTGCCTGCAATTAGAACCAGGAGAGAAAAGATGAGGTTTATTCCTTGATAAATAAATACTGGGTGGAAAGGGTGACACTGAAAGCCTAGGCTCAGGTTTGGTTTGCACTGGGCTTGGTCTAGCAACATCTACATATCTCATGTAGATTTTATTTGCCTGTGTCTTTCTGCCATGACTCAGTCCCAGTTCCTTGGAGACCCTGATAACCTGTGAGGTCCTCCTGTTCCTCCGCATTTTTTCTTGCCAGCCTCTAGTATACCCTCTGTCGAGCTAACCAACACACAGCTCAGCCTCATGAGTCTCAGCAAGAGCACCGACAGTGCTGTGCATGGAGGCACGATGCCAAGAACATGCCCGATGAAGGCCGTTTTCCAGGCGTGGGTGGTGTGATTCAGTGAGCTGGAAGGAGAGATGCAGAATGTCCCCTCCCGACCGATGCTCCCACGCAGGACATCCTATGTTTTGTGTTTGCACTCTTCCAGCCAGACCAGGTCCTTGCATATCTGCCAAAACTACAGCTTGAAATGTACTTAAAAAAGACCTGCAGGCATCTAGTTCTTACCAGTGGCATAAACACCCATGGGTTAGGAGCCTATATAGGAGTGATGCTCCTAAATATCTTTGTGGACCTGGATCTTGTTTCTGGAACACAAATGACATAGCTGATGTGAGTGGCAGCAAGGAACATTAGATTTCCAGAGCTGCAGAAGCATTCACCTACTGCTTTTTACACTTACTGTCCCCTCATGTGTAAGAAGGAGTTTCCCACCCGTGACCGCCAGCTCAAAAAATTCCCATATTCCACCAATATGTCACAGGTCTGTATCACCACTCATGGTTGGAAGAGAAGATGTACAACACCATAAAGCAGCCAAGTGCCTCACTATTACTCTGTCTGGCTTCATGCCCTGTCTTGACAAAGTGTCCACCTCCACCACATTCATGTGTACTCCATGAGATCTCAGGGGAACTCACAGCCATTGTATACAGGAAGTGGTGGGAAGTAGCTCCTCCATGGCATCTCTTTTAGTGTGTAAGCAACTATTCGTTGTGAGGAAGTGTGTTGCTTACTTGTGTTTGGTCTCAGCAATTCCCAATACAGGAACTGTGAGAAAGCACAGTTGGTGGAGGTGGAGGTGGAAACAGGTTGTTGATCCCCAATTTCCAGTTTAAGGTGTTTGGGGGCATTTTGGACATGACAGCCCTCTGGGCATGGCACTGATTGTAGGTGTGGCCTGAGAAAGGAGATTTTCCCTTTTTGGGGGGGAGACATCATGTAGTGCCAATGAACCAAGTTACATTTTACCAAAAGATTTCATGGATTTCAATGTTCTTAGACATCTGACCAGAGACCTGTCACCACACAGCAGAGGGACAAAGCTGGGACAGGAGACACTTGTCACAAACCCCCCAGCAGTTCTGGGAGCAGCAATAGAATGAGAAGCAGGACAACAACAGTTAAACCTGTCTCAATACCTGTGCAGCCCAGCACCTCCTAATGCAAGCAATACCATTTCCAACTCCTGTAGGCAGTAAATGACTTAATAATTTAATACTGTGCTCTAGAGTAGAGGTAAATATGTTTGGTGGAGGAGTGGAGGTAAGTGCATTCAGTGCTGGAGTACATCTGATGTGCACTGAAGTTATTAAGTCGAAGCAGAAGCCCAAAGGGCATTCAGTGAGAGCAGCACAGTCCCAGGGATGTGATCATTGCTGCAGATTTGGGGGTGGCTTTTTCAGTGCTTTATAGGGAACCCAGGAAGGCGCCAGCGATGTTTTGAGTTCTGTCTGCAGGGCTGGGATTTGTACAGCTGAACGAGTTTTAATGTGATGTTTTCCGAGGCAATAGATGTGGAAGCCCAAAGGGCCACGATTACGAAACGCCAGTCCAAGCAGAGGCACATTTTAAATAAGCAATAAAGATGCAAGAGCAAGTCAGTACCAAATAGCAATTCCACTGAAAGATCACAAAGCCATGACCAGGCACAATCTTATTTTTTATGCCTGTTAAAGTAATTGGAAACTCGCCTTGTACCTGTTCCTCATCTTATTAATAGGTCTGCTGTTATGAGGACACATGGAGTCATTTTTTGATGTTGCTAGCACTCTGCACAATTTCTTGGCCGGGTTTCACAGTGTGCCAGTAAACAGTTACCTGCTTGTTTACTGGAAAAGCAAGGATTTCAGACCCTGTTTAGAAGGTGATTTGATCTTTTTACACATCATTTTGCACACGGGTAAGCAGGTCAGTAGCAAAGGCTTGAACTTCAAGTAGGGTCTACCTTCTGCCTTGGCCAGCACAGGTATGGAGGAACAAGGAAACCCAGGAGTGCACACACATGGCTGAGTCTCTGCAGCTTTTGCATGTTTCCTCATGCCTGATGTGCACATGCCATATTAGCAAAATGTGAAAAATTGACTCAGCTTGAACACGAGTTGGAGCCCCAGCAAGTAAACAAACCCATAAGTCATTCTCCAGCTGAGCTGCCAAGAGGCTCTTCAACACCCGGGCAGAATCCAGGGGGTGCCAGGATGCCAGACTGTGTCTGCAGCCCACCACTAACAAGGAAAAATCATTGCAGTTGAGTTCTCCTTGGGTTCATCTCAATGCTAGTGGAAACTTAATCCTGCAGACTAATTCTCAGCCCAGCCACTGGAGGAAGAAAGGGAAGGTCATTGTAGAAAAAAGAAAAAAACAGCATAACTTTGCCTTGCTCAGCCTGTGGTCGCTCACGAGGCTGAATTGCACCATCTCACTGTGACCCCGATGAGTTACACCAGAGACACGGGACGTCCAACACATTTCAGGAAGAGCTGATACTTCTACTTAGTCCCAAAAGCCTACTTTTGCTATGCTCGTGCTGAGCACTGTGTTGTGCCTGGTTGAGTCATCACCTGCTGGGTAAGCAAATAAGTCTCTATCTCTGAAGTCAACCATTGCTTCTGAGTGAGTAACTGGAAGCCCAGCCTTTCCCAGCTGGGCAGCTCTTTGTCTGCACGAGAATAAGAGGAATCAGGTCTGTATAAGCAGTGAAATCCAAAACCAGGCAGACAAAACAAAGTTTTTCCCTGATTCTAAGCTGGGTCTGAACCATTACCGTTTTCCAGCTCAGCCCCTACGTGTCCCCTGTGAAAGCTGAGTGAAGGCAGCTGCCTTTGTCCTCACCGGGGCACCACGGTTAACCCAGCTGCCCTCAGCCCTCAGCTGGGAGCTGCAAGAGTCAATACAGCTGGGCAAATGGG
>BJBW01008718.1:8220-69424 GCA_004320125.1 Scolopax mira
TTTTTTTTTTTTAAGGAGGAAAAATATGGAAATGGCTTTGCAAGACGTAGCAGAAACAAAGAAAGCTCATTGAACAATGGTTCCTGTTCACTGCATCTTTGCAGGAGTGTCTTCCCTTCTATTTGGTTTCACTTAAATTAGCTTTCTGAACTGCAGATTCTGTCTGCTCTCCTCTGGCCACAAGGCCACTACCTCTAGATATGGCTGCCTGCTCTCTTTAGCTTTCCCTCTGATCTGAAGGCTCATCTCCAGACTGTGCAGTGACCTGCCAGCCTGGAGGCTACAGGTCATCCCCAAGATCTTCTGTTCTCTTCCATGAGCCATGGTGATCCCAAGGATGAAGTGGCTTCCTGGAGCTGTGTCCAAGCCTGCTGTTCCCAGTGCACCTACAGCAGAGAGCCTGCAGCACGCTCCTAGGCCATTGCTTCAAATGTGTTGGTAGCCAGGAGACAGACATAAGGTTCTCCAAAGAATTCAGATATTGAAAATGGATTTAAAAAAGCAAAGAAAGAAGTGGAAACAGATACATGATAAACTTAAAAGAGAACTGACAGATGGGAAATGCTGAGGCTTTATACCCCAAGGGGCTTTCTCTGCATTTTCAGTTCTGCTTAGGATACGACATTGGTACATGCCTTATAGCAGTATGTTGGGCAAAGCCTACAGATTGCACAATATCTATCCTTAATAGTTCAGTTGGAAAATAAAGTAATCATAGCCTCCATAATAGCAACAGAAAGACACACATAATGTATAATTTATGTTTATTCTTTCTGTTCATCAGTACCAGTGCTTATCAATCCAGAAATACCAGGGCAAATTCTCCTCCTGCAGCACCATCCCAGCCCTTTCCCCACCATGGGCTCTGAACAGCCAGTTCCACCCTGTGGCATTCAAGAGTGGCAAATCCAAACTGCACAAGCCATCCTAAACCCTCCTTCTAAAAACATACTCAAAGCATTCTCAAACTTTTGCCTGAAGGGCAAACTACCTAAAGAGGAGTACCACATAAATTAAAGTATTTTGTACATGATGAGGACAACTATTGCAAGGCTGTGCTGGAATGAAGAGGTCTCAAGCTCTGCTTACACAAGTGGAGAAGGATCCTTCTTTTGAGTGGACAATCTAATCAGGTGCTCTGTCTGCTAGACCATACCCCCACTTAAAAAATTACATTGAATTGATTGGAAATTACACAAAATTGAAAGACTGAATATAATATTTACTTAGTTGAACCAGTAGCCATTTAACTCACTAGTAATTTTCAAGTTATCCTTAAAATAACAGATTTTGAAAGACCTCAGCATTAGCATATCACTGCTCCCACATAGTGGGACAGAAGTCCCACACAGACACGTAAGTCTGAATTCTGTCATCACACAATGGCAGACCTAACATTTCTCTGAAACTGCTGTAACCACCATCTGAGCCAGGAAATGTTGGAAATGTTTCCATTGTCTCAGCTATAAAGATTTCACTCATCAAACTCATACCTCCAGCAAAAAGTTTCTGAACTGCAATAGAAACCAGTGATAATGTTTATTTCTGTGTTGACAAATGCCATATGCACCGTATGGGTGTCTTCCATCACCAGCCCCATATATGATTCTGTAATTTACAGAGAAAGACAAAACCTTACAGAAAAGCTTCTCACAGGCAATTGAAAGGATTTTTCAAATGGAAAGACTGTCCGTCCCTCCTATAATTCCCCAGTAACATATTTGGGACCTTAGGAGAGGAGATATTTTCATTAACTATAAGTGGATAAAACCAGACACTTACTGAAAGCTAATTCTTGTGTCAGCTTAAACATATGCTTGTAAATTCAAACTCTATTCATGCTGGAGGCACTAGAAATACTCACAGTGTTCCAGCATAACTAAAAGCACCAGAAAAGTTATAGACAAAGTATATATTTGCAAATATTTCCAATTTCAAATAATGGTGTTTTACTTTTTTCCTGTTGTCTACATTTTAAACAAATACTTGTTTTTCTGTATTTGCAAATACAAGGATAGATGAATAGATATATCTGCCAGCTCCTCCAAATACACATATTTATTTTTTCATATAAGCACCCGTTCAGAAACAAATTACTATTGCTTTAAGTTACGAGAATGTAGAGACACTTAAAATTAAAAAGCTCTTATTCCATTCTGAATTATAGCTTCAAGGGAGCTACCAAGACCACCAGACATAGCTACATAAATTTCTACGTGTTTTCCATGAAAAGATGCTATGTGGAGGAAGGCAGTTTTTATGGGGCTGAAATAGATACAGGAGAAATGCAAGATAAAAAAGAGGTCTGCCATTAATAAGCATTTGCAGAACCCTCCACAATGCAAAAAATGCAAAATGCAAAAAACCTGTTCTCATGCATTTTCACCCTACAAGCACATCATGAAGCTTTCACACTTAGACTACACTGTGTTGTGGTAGACACCAACCTGTGCTGTTCAGAGTACAGACAGAAGTTGGAAGAAAGCTAAAAAGAAGAAGGACAAGTACTTTCTCTTTTTCCTCCACAGAAATTAGGATTTTTTTTCAGCTTCTCTGACTCCCCAGTGAAGGTTTTCTTAGGCCCTTGGATTCTGGACTCCAGTCTTAAGATCTATGTAATATAAGTGTTATTTCATTGAAATGTTATTTCATTCTCCTCATTTGCTCTACCTCTTTGTAAATCTTATAGGAGTTTTGAGATGGTTCCACTGTTGTAAGCAACACCCTGTGAAGATGGGTGGATATAGTTTTCTGTAAGTAAGACCCTAATTTCATGGAGCAAATAAATTGTTATTTTCTTTACTACCACATGTTCCACTTTTTAAATCTATACAACTGGGAAATCTATTGCAAAGTACTGACATTTTCCAGTTAGTGAACAACTGCAGTAAAAATCCAAGGATGATCTATCACAAAGTTGAGTTTGATTTTCTAAATGACAAATTACACTAGTTTTAATTATCATAACTCTCTGCGTGTTGGTAAACATGCTTATTCTATTAGAAACATCAGTGATGTGAGGCCTCATCCCAGCATATAAATCCTTGCTCATAAGAGCTCTGAGGTCCCAGCTTTTGCGCTGTATTAAAAAAAAAAAAAATGGAAAACGCAAGGACACTTTCATGCTTCTATATTAAGTGCCATAAAGCACTCCCCATATCTTTTGTGCAGGTTAATATAATATACTGTATTTTCATCTTACAGGTGAACAAACTGAGGCAGAGCAAGGTTAACCAATATGGCCAGTATGAGCAATCATTAGAACCCATGACACCAACTGTTCACCCTGCTGGGTCTAAGCAGCAGATGACCTGTCCTCTCTATATCATTTAGTTGGCCTGATTGTCCAAATCTTCAGCTCTTTCCATCAGTGATCTGAGCTCTGTAGCTTAAAAAAGATTTCGGTAACTTCAAATAAATCAGCAGTTTTGCTATCTTTTTACCGATATGTTAATGTTTCACACATTTCAGATGAATAGCTTATGCTAGTGCTTGCATAACCTTAAACAAGTGGTTTGATCTGGAATGAAGCATCATACCGAAAGCTTTGTTCTGTCTTTTTATCATTCCAACATTTCTACTCTTCCACACTAAAATGAAACCTGGAGGGTTTGTGGAAGGATATAGAGAGATATTTATACCTCACCATGCTACAATTGTTCAGCATTAAAAAATTGCACTTAAAATACATAATTCTAATTAAATGGCTAGTGAGCATGCTTATTGTTGCTATATAGAAAGACATATAATTCTTTTGATTAAGTGACTACTAAGTTATGCATACTGTTAAAGTTGTTCAGAAAGTTTCATTATATTGAACACCACAAAACATGCCCTGATACCTTCACAGGCAAAGACTGCAAAGAATTTATTAAATTCTTGCATTCTTTTTTCCTTAAAATGTTATTTGTGAATTTAATACCTTTAGAAAACTAACTACTAATGGAGCTAATGGGACTCTAAATAAACAAACATTCAAGAAACCACTCCTGGTTTGGTTCGATAACCTTAATCCTATACCAGAAATCAAATTTACAAGACCACACCAGCCCTTTCCTGACACTGTACAGCCAACTGCAAAGGCCCAAAGGCCAAACTCCCGCAAATGTAACTGCATAAAACACAAGTATGACAGGAAAGTTTCCCACTGAATTTGTTATCGCCCCCAAAGTGGGTCACCTCAGATGGTCACAAATACAAGTAACAGCAAGAATCAACAGCAAGAGACAATGACTCTGGTTCCCAATCATGAGATTTGCTTAAAAGCATTTTTAAAGGCAAGATGGAGTCTTAATAAATATAATTTCTTTTTACTTTCTGGACTTCAGCCTTTCTAAATTTGAGTTCATAGAGACTACAATAAGAAAAGAAAAAAATTGATATTTTCAATTCAGCCATTACTTCCTAAAAGCTTCTACATCTAAGATCAGGAAAGATGGAATATTCTTACACATTTCATCCAAGTCTGTGGTACAGATAAAGAAATGATAATTTTTTAATTTCTAAGGGGGATAATGGACTGCTGTAGGTGTATCCAGAATTTGCTTTTCCATTTTTCCCTCAGCAGAGAGCTTGTTTTCAATGTTCAAACAGATATTCACAAACAGAGGCAGCTGTCGGCCGATCAGCTATGATCAAGTATTTTCTCTGTGCCCTTCATGAACGGGGGATGCCCTGATGCTCACTCTGAGAGATTAAGACTTTCTCACACAACAAACCACCCACATTACAAACTTATGCAATGAAAAATATATAAATAAAATGCCTTAGTATGCTTTTCTACAAAGTAGATGGGAAATGACTGGCAGGCTAGTGAATGCCAAGTATCTTCTCCTGAGCCTGAAGAATCCCTTCTTCCATGCGGGTTTCCTGCTCTAATGGTGCCCAGCTTGAAAGAAATTTACCTTTTTGGAGGGCAGATTCAGTAAACAGCAATACATATCTGCTACCAAAGAAACCCAAGATGTGCAAGCAGTCTTAAATTTCAGATGGTTAGAAAACAACCACAAAAACAAGTCATGTTGGAGACATAAGAATGAAAGCATACTGGTTGTAGACTTTCAAATCCTAGCAGCATAGCAAAATGACCTAAACAAGTAATATATAGTTAGAATTATAGTCTCCAAGGGCTTAATTACCTGTATCATTAAGTAGTGGTAGTCTCTCTAAAATTATATTGGCAGCTCTTCTACAAGCAAGCAGTTGACAATGAGCAATAAAAACACATGACTGCACACAGAAGAGGGCTGGAATAGCATCATCTTTGATGCCAACAAACAAGAAGGGCTTCTTTAAATTATTTGTGAACTGGTCACAAAAAATATCAAGATATATTTTGTTATTTTTTTTTAATTAATAACTTTATAATTAATAACTTTTAATGCTCTCCTTTTCTGTATGTGTGCAAGCCTAACAAAAGCAAAGGAAGGGAAGAAAAAGGAGGAAGAAAAAGATTATCAAGGTGAAAATGAGATGCAAAAAAAAAGAAATAACAGCTGTATTAAAAAAAAAAGGAAAACGCAAGAACACTTTCATGCTTCTATATTAAGTGCCATAAAGCACTCCCCATATCTTTCTAAACACATTACTCAGTCACAGCGTTTATCCACTGTATGAACTAACAACAGGAAAAAAACACCCCAGAAAACACAGGCTTAAAATGTCAAATTCATCACTATTGAAGCCCACTTCTTTAAATTGCATTATCCTGGAGAATAAACACAAGGGAAAGATTCTGTATATAGCATTTGCAGTGAAATATACAGAAAGAAGACTGCCTCTTTGGTGCATCTTTGTGCTTCCAGTACTACCTGCTCCTGTTTTCCCCTTGCTGAAGTCATGCAGGATGCTGCCCCTGTGTCAAAGGCAGCGTTTGCAATCTCTCTCACCTTGTAGGTTCAGGAGAAAAGTTGTAGGATGCCAGAAATCCAGAGAGAAGAGCAAGGAACACTTTGGAGGAATGACCAGCTGTCAACGTGAAAAAGAATAGAGAGGAGTAAAGGGGTCTGGAAGGGTAAATCCCATTACTTTGGCCCATAAAGTAGAGCAACTGGACAAACTAAGAGTTGGATTAGGAGAAGAGACAAGAAAGAACTACTCAGAGAAGGAAAGAAGAGGAAAGGTTTTTGAAAAGCATCTTAAGGAGAGAATAGAGAGGAAGAGAATGGCACAAGACATGAGGACCAGAAATAAAGGCAGAGAAAGGTAAAGAAAAAGGTAAGAGAATTTTGAGGAGAAAAAAAAAGGACATGAAAATCTAAACAAGATGTAAGAAAACAGAAGAATAAAGTGGAACAGCAACAAAAAAGTTAAGCATAAAGAGAAGTGACAGGACACCTAGACATCTCTAAGGTGCAAAAGTTTATTGTAATTATTTGTAATTACAGTATTACTACAGTAGTAGTTCTTTTAAAGAAACAGGGAGAACTATTAGCTGGTACTTTCCACAGAAGGTCATTTAAGAAGGCTTTAGAGAAGGATTTTCAGTTTAACTACAGCCCTAAAAGGAGAATCACAACAGCACTCCCTCCTCCCTGTTCAAGCACTCATTCTTTAATCATCTATGTTCAGCACAGCACGGGATACATTTTCAAACTGCTCTGCAGGATTTTAGCCACGCAGCTCCCATTGTGTTTAATGGGAATCCTGTGGACAGAGCTCTGTATGAGGCCTTCAAAATGTACTCCAAAAATCTCTAAATAATGCACTAGTTGAACATTACACTGTTTACTTCTCACAGGACAAGACTAAAATGAAACAAAGGTTAGCTCATTTATAAAAGTACTATTTATTGGGAAGCTCATCAATCTCTCCTATAGAGATATTTTTCCTCTCTAAAAATATTTTACATGACTATTTAGGATTTACTTTTTCCATAATCTCTAAAACAGAGAACAATATCAACTGAAATCCCATTTCCTTCAGAAAGAAAATCCAGCAATTAATGCATCAGCCTAAGATCTGAGAATTTCCTCTTTAACACTTTTTTAACACTGTCACAGGATACCTTCGTGGCTTTGTTTCAGATTTTCCTCTGAAAATGGATTTAACAGTTTCTATTTCATAACAGCTTTATGATGACAATAAATACCAATGAAGCATTAATCAAAGATTCATCAGATACAGAAAAAAGCTCTAATATTAATTCCCTCTTCTCCCTTCAAGGAGAGGACTTTTTCTGTCATCAGAATAACATGAGATAACATGAAAGTTTTGAGAAATGTAAAACCTTGCCACCCAAGCTCTATAAAGAACAGACTTTAGTTTCTGTGCTATCATCTTTCAGAAGCTGCATTCAGAATAAATACATGAAAATGCAATTTTAATCAGCTTTCATGCACCCAAATAGTAGATCATATTCCATCATCCTTTGGAATAAGAACCAGGTAGGCTCAGCTACACAAAAAAGCTTCAGGGGTTTCAATTTCAGGGAAAAGATCCTCAACCTTCTCAACCTGTGCAAAGCAGAACAGTGTTACTGCAGAGAAAACAAGGGTATAGATTCAATAGGCAAAAGATTAGCCAAGGAACAGCAAACATAACATATAGAGCCTACATTCCTGGTTTCAGAAATGAACATTAGATGTAATATTAATACCAACAGTTTACTATAAACCGTTACCTTATCCATGCAATTTGTGCTATCGTGAAAGTCAAGATCACCTTTGGAACACATACATTTATGTTTAGGTATCTCAGAGAATCAGGCTCAGCAAATAAAATTCTTCAATCATGAACTAGTTAAGCACCTTTTTTTTCCTGGAACTTACAGAACTGGACATGAAGGTTCCATTAAAACTTTGGGAAATACCCCTAACACAATTTCAGCACTTTGCAAGACAGAGTTTATGTCAGTGGAATGCTGAAAAATTAGATGACACTAGAAACTACTACGTCTACCAGCCTCAAGCTGTACCGGCATGAATTATTGCAAAATTGAATAACTTTGGGCAGAAGTCATTCCATGAACTTAACAGTTCATTTCATAAAGTCAGGGACTTTATGACTTAAGTGAACAGACAGCATGTATTTTAGCTAATCTGGTGGAAACAAAGCTTCACAAGCCTGCCTCACTAAGAAATAATTTAGTAGTTCTCCTGAGGGACTTTTTTTCCTCCTTTAACCAAGAATCAAGACAAAGAGCCTTTTGAATCCTTAATTAAATATCATAAGAAGTTGAAAGAAAACAAACATTAACTTATACTATACCACTACAATGCAGGAGTCCTATTTCTGAAAAACCAATTTAGATATCCATGTCCAGGAGAGAGAAAGGGCAATAACAACAAAAAAAGCCAGAATGATACATGAAAGAGAGGCTGGGTTGGACATGCAGGGAATGCAGGGTAAGTGCTGAGCAGCCGCATCTCAAAGCTTTAAAATTCCATTTGTTCTTCAGAAAGGAAGGACAGTTTACCTTCATCATAAGTAAAAATACTAGATCGGGCAGGAAATCTTGTGCATGACAGGAGAGTCTCTTAATGGGAGAAAAAGCTACATCAGGTTCTTTTATATCCGTAGCAGGGGGAAAGGCAGGACTCTCACCGAGTTACACAAAGGCAATGTAACCTGTGGATACAGAAGACATCTAAGATTCCTGCTCGATCAGTTACAACATTAAGCTGTTTCATGACACAACAACAATAATTCACTTAGGTTTGAGGTTATACAGGAAAAAGATCATGTTTATTATAGATGTGACCTAGAGAGGCCGAGTCAGCACTCTGCTGCCCCAGAGAAGCTGGGCAGAAGCACACAGGGTGGGCTCTGGCTAATAGAAACCAACACCTTGCCAAAAAATCATCTCCGGACCAGACACTGGTTTTGCACGTCAGTGCAGGGCTTGTGGAGTAGATCTAGATGCTGGTTATCTTCCTACCTGACACAAATGCAAGTAACTTCATCTTGCAGAGTATCTAGTACTGGCATTGACTGTAAAATGAAACTAAACTGAAATGGAATTATTTTAGATTATCCATTTAGACTTTATTTTTAAAATAACTGCTCTAACAGTAATTTGTAAGTTATACATATTTGCTTACTTTATTTGTGTCTTCTAAACAGCATTTTTATTTAAAGATTATAAAATAAATAGCACTGGAACAGGTTGCCAAGGGAAGTTGTAGGTGCCCCATCCCTGGAGGTGTTCAAGGCCAGGCTGGATGGGGCTTTGGGCAACCTGCTCTAGCGGAGGTGTCCCTGCCCATGGCAGGGGGTTGGAACTCCATGATCTTTAAGGTCCCTTCCAAATCTAACCATTTTATGATTCTATAAAATAAAGCTGCTGACAGCTTTGTATTAGCACAGGGCTAGCACGGTATTTTTATACCTTTGTTAAGCTCATTGCTAATGATTCATCCCAAAGTAATTATAGATTACTAAAAGAAGTGTAATGGATTTCCTTAATCTTCATCATAAACTCTCATTCATTGTTCAAGCCACTGAACACATGGTACATTTTGAGAAATTGTCTGGCCTGCAAATGGCATAAACTAAACCTGCTAAAAAAATAAACTTATTGTTTGGAAATGTAAAAATTATAAATCCAACAATATTTGGAATTGCTGAAGGAATATAGTAACTCATTTTGCAATAAAGGCCACGCTCTTCTGTAAAACACAGGCTTTTTTGTTTTGATATTTACACTGATGCATCTCCAAATGGAAAGTAGTCTACTGGGAGGAGGAGAGACAAATCTCTGTCTGGTGGGGTCTTGCAGCATTTGACTCCTAACACTGTTTGCTAAAGACAAATCTTTGAAAATTTGAGCAAATACATGCTGATTTTATAGATTATATCCATGCCTCTGAGCAAGTGGAAAGCCTCCAGATTTTGAACTCTTTTGGGAGCAAATCTTTCAATCTATCACTAACAAAAAAGTAAGTAGAGAAAAAAGCTATTGTTAACTTAAATTGCAAGCAATGATCTACTCATTTCATTACTGAGTATTATTTATTATTTATCAGAGACTGCTGTTGATAAGAGAGTTGTTTTAAGGACCTGTTTACAAACAATAGGAAGACAAATACAAACTGGAGAAATCTCAGTGTTAGCAAACATTAAGGGCTGAATAATGGCTAATACACCTTAAAGATTGCATATTATCAGTAGATCTAAATGAAAAATGTACCTAAAGTACAAATGTGCCTTGCCATAAACAATGGTTTTCCACTGTGAATATAAAATTCCCTATTCCTATATTCTGTAGAATACCTGATGATATAAAGATATCCCATATTCCTTTACTTTTATTATTTAGCTTAATTCACTATTATAATCACACAGTTAAAAAGTCTAACATAATTTTGATTAGTTCTAGGTGCCAAGAGCTAATGATGGGAATCTGCACCTGAGCAGTATTCTATATGAAGAGCTGCCCATTACAAAAGTTTTTCAAAACTAGTAAGTGGACTGGTAAATGCTGTCTTTTCTGAGTCTACTTTAAAAAGGCATAGCTTTCACAACAACAAATTTCCACTTTGGGAAAACCAAGGACATGTTAGCAAGCCTTATGTTGCACAACCAAGAAACAAGAAGTTCAAAATCATTCAGCACTTCTTACATTCTGTGTTTTGACCTAAAAGTTTTCACACTTTTGGTAAAAATAAAAGACACAGGAAAAGTCAGGTAACTGGCCTAGAATCAGTCGATCAGAAGGGTTCAAAATTCCTTTCAGATTTCAGTGACAGCAATACATGGATGGGTTAATAATTTAGTCAATAACAAAGGCCAGCAGCCCAGATTAGTCCTTTATTACCAAACCAACTATAATTTGGGTCTGATTTTCTCTAGTAATATAAAGGCATTCTTTTACATTTTAGTTCTTTATGTAGACACAGTATGAACTCTACAGTTTAAATGGTTTAATCTTTGCTCTGTAATCCCAATATTTACAGAGTAAGACAACGGTGAATTATAAGGTATTTTTGTCTATGCATTAATTTTCTTCTATGGCTTTCCCTAGCAATACGAACAGCACATGCAGAACAGAAACAGAAATATTAAACAAATAAGAGTTAATTATTTGTACTTAGTACAGGTACAGATAAAAATCGCAGTGTGAGAGAAACGTACATTAAGAATTACAGGGAGGTTGACTGACAAAAAAAGCGTGTTTCTTTGAAAGTTTGGAGGATTTTTTTACCAATTAAACTTGCAAGTAAGTGTGACAATCATAATAAAGTCAGATGCATGCCTGACTGGCTATTTGCCAAGCTGACTAAGATCTACCTCAGTCAGAGCAACCAGCCAGTCATTACACAGAGGGAGGAAAAGCTATGGATGGATATGAGCTGCACCACCAGATTTAACTGCTAGAATATGCACAGACCCATTATATTTGTCATGCTCAGCATTTAACATGTATACCTCAATATCATTCCTGAGAGTTTATTTTCAGTTGAGAAATCACTTACATACCACAAAGGACAGCAATATAAAACCAGGACAGGCAGGTAATATCTACCAAAATATCCTGTAAGGGTGCCTGGTCTTTAACACTAAATCAGACAGACAGTATCATTCCTTAGGTTGAGCTATTTGTGGTGTCTAACTTCAATATAAATTCAAAGTACTTAAAACTTGTGCACGTCTCTACATTGTTGGTAGATAACTGCAAGCCACGGCCCAGGCATCAGCACTGGATGGATGTGTAATGTCAATGGTGTGAGCAGCTTCCCCCTGCACTCCCCAAGATGTGACCAGGTTTTCCATGCTCTAGATAAACCTGGTGCCGTCACTACAACACACAACTGGATTAAGACAGCCTTTGGCATCGTGAGTTCAGGCTCCTCACCAAACAGAGATTTTTCAAAGGCAGTGTTAATTACAGCAGGTCAAAACCATAGGGCAGACTCATGGACTATGGTCAGCGGAGAATAAGATGCCTCACTCTACCCAGGGAAGCAGGAAACAGTCTGTTTTGGAGCTCTAAAAAAATACCAAAAATTCAAGCTCATGAGGATATAAGGTGACAGATGGTATAAGATGGTACTCGGTAGGAAAAGAAAGTTTGAATTCAGTTAAATTTTTATAGGATTACCACACAGAGGTAGGCAATCTGAAAGTCTCTTCTGTTCAAAGAGTCAGAACCAGAGCTTACACATCCTTCTACGCCAGGTACTTAAGGAAGAAAAAGGAAAAATTCTGACTTAAAATTTGCTTTGATACTAGCAGGCTGCTCAGATAGTATTTTCATATAAATTGCAGCGGAGTGCCAAATATATAGTTCCTTAACGGAAACAGACATCTTAGAGAAGTGATACAAACTTACTGAGCATCATGCAAAAACTTCAGAAGTGGAAGGAAAACTGAAACAGGTCACCTAACAGATATCAGGGTGTCAGAGTTCCTTTTCTAGTAACACTCAAGATGAAAGTATCATCTACAGTTACAGTATCAGTATAAGTTAACTATAACACCAACTGTAATTGCTTTGGGAAAAAATAAAGTATCTCCTTTTGAACTGGACTTTGGAAACTTATATTCAGTATAAATCCAGGATCATGAATATTTTATGACATAATATTGTGCTGGGTTTAAAACACTTTTCCAATACATGGGAAAAAAAATGTTTAATTTTTTTAAAAATTAAAAGGATATTTCATTTGCCAGTAGAAATGAACAGGTTACCTCAGTCTAAACATACATAAACACTGGGAATCCATATATAAAACCTGTTTTTAAAGAAAATATTATGAATCATGCTACGGGAATGTGTAGTAAAATATAAATGTGAGAATACTATAAATATGAAAGGCTGATTTTGAAGAAAGCTAAAAACTGCAATGCAGTCAAGTTATGAAAGTTGAATCTCTCAAACCAGGACAAATCTAAACCTTGAAAAAAAAAAAAAAGCCAATTCTAACCATTAATTATTTTTAAAATAGCATGGGAAAAAATTTATCTATATGTACTTTTTCACTGGTATTTACTTTAGGATGCAACTTGAGGTTTTCAAGCCCTGTTGACTGCACAGATTATACTGAATCACAACACTCATGCTTTATTAAAAGTCTCAAGTATATATACTAATGAATGGTCATCTCATAAAATTTATGTATTTCTACCCACACATTGCATAAAATTAAGATAAAATGCCACATCTATAAACAAATGTTAGCTAAAGTTTCATGAACTATAAACACAAGGTCAGTAGTGCTTCAGTTCTGAAAGATAAATTTGACATTTGCACAACCAGAAATGCAATGACCAGGGAATATAAGCTGCCTATTAAAAAATTGAACAAAAAATAGAGCAAATCACTCTCACATGGAATTCCCAAATATTGTACCACCAAAAGCTAACGTCTCCATGCTCAACACCATAAGAAGGCATGCCTTCCTGTGGCAGTATATGACAATTCTGCCATACATCATATGTCTAAATAGTGACAGGAAAATTTCATTCAGAAAAATTGTTGTACTTTAAATAAAAATACATGCGCTTAAAAAGTTGATTTAATTACAAGGAATATATTTACTTTTTTGTTTGAGTTTTTTGGTGAACGTTTCTGCATTTAGGTATTTGTATTTTGTGATGCTACAGGAGTGACAGAGGGAACTACTTATACATATTGTTAAAATAATTGTCTAGTTCAGGCCATCTCCTGGAACACAAGTCTTTGTCAAGTTCAAAACAACTCCCCAACTTTCTTCATTGAGAAAAAGTTCAAAGCTAGAGGTGGACAACTGAATAGCCAGATTCACACAATGACTACTGGAAAAAAAGAAAACATTCAACCAATATACAGCATCTGCAATGTTAAATTTGTGAAAGACACAGAGGTGAGGCAAGATATTGCATAGTTGAGTTTTTGTGGCATTTGTGCCATGTTTGGAAATGTTGGGTCTTTTATTTATTTTTCTTTTTTTTTTCTTTTTTTTTTTTTTTTAAGAAAAATCTTTTAACTCTACCTTTGTTACTTTAGAGTTTCATTGTCATTTTGACTGAATTTAGCCTATGATGTGCACATTATCAATGTGGCTCCAGGGCTTGCTTCTTGGTGTCCTATTTTTAAATCTCAACAGAATCTCAGTCCCTGTGCTAGATTACTACATCTAGTGCTGATACCGCTAAAGACATCATAGGCAGATTTAATTTACTCAAATCCTGACCTATCCCGAATTTTCAGACCAACTCAATGTTTAATTAAGTGAAAAAAATGGCAAAGAAAGAATTCCCATTAATATAATTTTTAAGATACTGCTGGACACTTTTCCTTAAATATTTTGACTGCTTTTATTTCTACAGTTAACAAAATGGTATCTCAGAGAATTACCATTACTTTTACAAGAGCTTATGATCATTTTCGTTTGGTTTTTTGTGGGTTTTTTTGGGTTTTTTTAATCTAAGAATTACTGACTCTATCCACCACTATAAAAAGCAAGCTTGCGGATCTTAATGCAATATTTTTCTAACTTCTGAACTAGATAATAGATGCATTCTTTACTTAGGAACACTTAATAAAAATCTATTCATAAACTTCAATAACACGTTCTCCAAGAGATGCTCTGACAGCCTATTCTGTGTTATTCTAAAGATTTACTTTGATTATCACATTGTTGAGGAATGTATTATTATGGGTCTAGTCCAAGGAACATTCAAGTACAAATTTTCAAAGTTTACAAATTCACACCAATTTAACCAACAATTCACACCAGTTTAACAGTAATTTACAACTTTTTAAACCGAGAACCTTCTTTTATTGCTGACTTGTTTTGTTCTACACATTCCATTATGAACAGACACACTCAGATATTACTCATAAGGAGCCCCACAGAAGCGATCACCAATATATAAATGCTTTAGGAGGCTGATAACTATTCTATATTCAGCTTCCACTTTTATAAGCAAATATTGATTTACTGAATGTTAGAAAAAAATTTACTAAAATGCTTTAAGAGCTCAAATGCAAGAGGAAAAAACTGCCCCACTTTTGGTCCATTCCCCCATTTTGGACCAGTTTGTGGTCACAGGGTGTTATCCAGCCTTCCTTCCTCAAGCCCACAGCTCACAACCATGCTTAGGAAAGGCTAATTGGAAGCTGGAATCAAGTGGATATTGCTGAAAAGTATGATAATAGATGACATAAGCACTCCAGAAATATTTCCAATGTCAAAACTGACAATTAACAGAGATATAACATCTTACAAATTGCAAGAAGCTTAAAAATTACTGAAACCTTTTGTATCTACCCTCCTCGTGGGAAATATAATCAAATAAATTCAGTTGTAATTACATGGGACTCAGATTCAATTCAATTTTAATTATTTGAAATGTGTACACACTCCAGGAAAACCTCATTAAGATGGCTCAGCCAGTCTGTTTTCAAATGGGACCGGTAAGTCAACATTTACAATTATCCATCACAACAGCCAACCATTCACTTTAATGGTTCAGATTAATCAGTTATTACAATCAATTCAAATCAGTAAGTAATAATGAATAAAATTGATCTCTGGTTGCGCAAGGAAGATCTGATCTTCCAAACAAGAGAAAGACACTGCTGGAAATCTTTGTTTTCTTTGCTGCCTCCTACTTTTCATTTATGATAGCACATTATATTGTGGGAATACTATGCCCATTGTTTTCCTCAAACAAATCAGATTTTAATTTCTTTGGATTCCTACTAGAAGCAGAGTATTTCATTAAAGAAAAATGTTTTGATCTCAACTTCCACAGCAATAGGTTAATTTTAGCATACTGCCTATCTGCAATACATTAAACAGCAACGTCTTTCTATTTTGCCCTAAGCAAGAGTATAATCAAAGGTTGTTCAGAAAAAATCCTTCATGCATGGCTGTTATGTTTTCCCTTTTTCCCTCTCCCCGTGTCTTCCTGTCTCCATCTCATTGTTTCTCTCTTTCTCTGAGTAATTCTTAGAACACAAGTCTAAACCATTCTGAATACACAGCAAGTGTTCGTGACATATTAGTGTGATTAAGGGAAACTTTTGAGCAATGAAATAGATTTTTCTTTTAATCTTCACATCTGGAAAGCCAAAATATGCTTCTTTTCCCCCTACCTGGGATATTTTTGTAACATCATTAGCATGCTAAATCTGCTGGTTTGATGACAACAAATGTAACAAGACCTCAGGCACGAACAGGAGCCCATTGTACAAAAGCACTTCTGTGAAGTCAGTCAAATCTAAATCCTGGGGTTCAGTGGTAGGTCAGTACACAGCTCTTTCCACTCCAAGTAAACAATTGAAAAAGAAATCAGCAATATCTGAAAACCTTGTTTGGAATCCTTATTTAAAATACATTATTAGTAAACCCAACCTTTTTTTTTCACAGGATCCCTCTCTCAGAAGTATCACAATTCATACCGTCCATGTATTATTACTAAGCTTTCCTGTATTAGTCACAACAGATAATTCAAAAAGTTATTCATATATTAACTTCCCTATATTCATATATTATTTTCCCTAATTGTAATGAAATTTCATTCTAATAAAAAAAAAATTCTTTTATTCTCAGCCTAAAATTCACATAAAATTAAGACGAAACAATCATAGAACACTTCACTGTCATTAGCTGGCCATTAGCTTCTCCAAATCATCATCATCCAAATGCTGTATCACCCACTTCCTAGATCTCATTTTGGCCCCTTCTTGTCTGGAAATTCTCAGCTCATTTTTCTATCTTCAACTTTCACATTTTATTAATAGAGTCATTGGCTGGGAGCCATTAAAAAAGTTGTTGTTTTTTTTTTTCCATTCCCTGCAAAGTGTCTGGGAGATCAGTTTAGTTTCTGGAAGAGTAGCTGCCCTGAATGGAAATGTTGCTGCTAACAGGTGAAGAAACTGGAAGGGTCTGACTGAGTTCAGTGGAATGCAACGAGAATAAGTTTGATTTTTTAGGTGATGTAACATTACTACCATGGCAAGTATCTTGCAATCACAGTAACTTCCATTTAAAAGAAAAGGAGTGTGTGTTTATGTCCTTCAAATTACAAGAATCAAAGTATTTAGAAAGGCAAAATAGTTACAGCAATTTTTCCACTGCTTATACATAGAAATTCAACACTGCATCTTCCCCAGTGACATGGGCAGTTCTCACAAACATTCACAGATTGTAAGTTTAATAAAGATTCACATGCTGCTACACATGCAAACTTTGTAAGATTTTTAGAAAGCAACATACTGTAAAATAGGGGAACAATAGCTTTAATTTTGTTCCTAAGTATGCCCAAGTAATGCTTTTGTGAAGCACTAACATTATCCCATGGTAACAAATTGTTGGAAAATAAATAGATGTTAACCAAGTACTTGAACTAAATATACTGTAACATATAGTTAATAAGGTTCAGTGGTTAAGCAAGAATACTTATCTCTTCACTGCACCTATCATATCTTGTTACTATTCATGTCATTACTTAGCTGTAGGTCAGTCAAATTCATTTTCCCAGGGTAATATTATAACCTCTCAGGTATTTGAAGCAGGCATAATAAAACAAAAAGGTTAATTGTGCATTCTGTCAGGACCATGTGGCATCAGGCCATGACCATCATTTGCCTGGTAAATCTTACCTCGGTTTTCTTGGCTATTAAAACTCTCCCTGGCTGAATGATAATTTTTCATTGTCTAAAAGGGTAGCTTTCAAAATAAAGTTTCAGGCTCTTTTGCTTATACTGTGGTTTAACTTTCTAAAATATCTAATTTTAGCAATGCTTAGTATACTCTTACAGCGGTACACGCACCTGGAGCACAGCTATCACTTATGCTAAGGGCTAAAACTGTCTTAAAATATAGTCACAATAACCATATTTTATGGGGAGAGAAAGGTGATGCTGACTTTTTATGTTACACCTCTGGAGTACACATTCAACAAGAGGCCACAGCACGAAGGATTTCTAAATTAATGGTTGGGACACCCACCTAGGAGACGTGGGCAGTTTTTATCCAATGACTGCACAGTTATATATGTGTAATCCATCCATCTAAAATGAACTAATTCCAGAAGGAATTAGCAGAATATTTCCATGAGGAAGCCATCTAGGTGCCAGTTTGAGAACACCCTCCCAAAAGACAGGATAAAGCAGCTAGGCTCCCTCAGTGTAAGCAGTGTGTAGTACTATGTTATGTCTGCAGGCTCTGCCTCAAGCGCTGCCTGCATTAAGCAGTCAGAAGACAGGACCCTCTCCAGCATCACTTCTTCTTCCAACCAGTTTAAAGACAAATTCTGAGCAGTTTGCCCATAGCACAGGTTTACATGCATGAGCTTTAAGAAGGGATATGGTCTTTCCCTCAGCTCTAGCTGGTTTCTCCCTCAGCATGAAGGCTTTATGAATCACCTGTCAGAAGCACCTTTCTCCGTGCATTAAAAAGAGAGCTTGAGCACCTAATTTTGGCTTTTTTATTCCCTCTGCTGGTATGTTTTTATTTCACTTGAAAGTCCTTTACTTTTTCATATTATACTCCAACTATACAACAGACAGACAAAGCTCAGAGAAAGTGGAACTAATTCGTGCCTGCATTCCTTAAAGACAGCAAATGCTTTCTAACTCCATTTAATACAATACTGGGTGTACAGGAGCAGCCTGGCAAGGATATTAATATTATCCCTCTGTTCCAGTAATTAATAGCAACTCCCCTCATAGTTCTGATAAGCTAGGAAACACATTTCATTTCTTGTCCTTTCCTGCTCATGAAATATTAATAGAAGAGAAATAAGTACAAGACGCTTGCAGTGACCTTGTGTTAGGAATGCAACTCCTTTAAACTGACCCAGAATCAGTGTGGAGCCATTATGAGTCTCCAGCAGTAAATGGTATGGGACACCCCCTAAAATTTAGAGAGCATGCAGCTCAATGAGGCATTTCAATTCGATCACAACACATTATTAATGCTAATTACAGCATGAAAGATGCTAATGCAAGGTACTTCAGAGACTAAGCAAAACATAGATCGATTTTGAAGATAAGGTTTGTCTAAGTTACCAGTAAAGGTATATAGATGCTGATCAGCAGCATGCAACTTAAAGAAGTTTAAGTCCTTGGAAAAAACCTGGGGATTTTAAAACTAAAGGCTCAATCAACCTTTTAAGAAAGACATTAGATATTACTAAAGAACATGCTGAGTCAAAACACCTTTGACTGCCGCATGTTCTCCTGGTATTTATTTGGCTTGTGGTTCCTGCTGTATGAGCCATCACTAGCAAATCAATCAAATTTCTAAAGGGAATAAGGTGGCCTCTTCCAATAAAAGCAAACAGAAGTTCTCATTAAAAAGCAAAACAAGACATAAAGGTCTGACTTTCTCATTCCATATAACTCCCCTACTCAGTGCCTGCCAACCCATGAAACAAGTTAAATGGCACAGACACTGGGCTCAGGCCACACTGAGCAAATCCAGGTAACTGAAAGAGATTTTATTTGTCATCAATATCCTGCCCATCATAAGGGCACATGAGATCAACAAGTCGATGAAAACCATCTAAATGGCCAATAAGGTCTCAGTAAAATAATTTTAAGTAATCTTTATTATAACTGCATCTACTGTATCTGTAACTAGCCATGGGGAAGATACTTGCACCACAGAATTATGAACATTGCGGAAATCAGGGGGAGGTTTTTCCCAATAAAATAGAAATTTGTTAAGAATATCAGAAATCTAGTAAGGATAACAGGCTCAGATGCAAAATCACAAGAAGTATTCGAGATACCATTTTCTTGTACGTGGCAAAGCTTTTGTTTAAGGACTTCTAATAAAGATGACAGTGGGCAGCAAATCAAATGCTAACCATGTATTAACATAACTTACTCCAGCATCAGCCATCACATTCATCCTCAGATGGAAGACATTTACTTTCCTCACTTGCAACCTCCTCTCTTTAGCAATAGCCACAGGGATTGTTACATTCTATATTCACATATATATTTCAGTAAAAAGACAAGATTCTGAAGTATTATGAAAGGCTGGTTTATGTTCATGTTAATGTATGCCCATGAATTATGTAAGTGCAAGGAGAGCCAAAAAATACATCATAGAATATCTACTTACCTCGATTCACATAACGTCTAACAGTGTGGCTTCACAGCAGAAAGGTGACAGCCACAATTCACACAGTCTAGCTTTCAACTGCTGTTAGGTAGCTTCATGTCCTTTTGCTTCTACGTGTCTGTTGGCAGAAGAGGTCTGTACTCCACTATAGGGGGATTTTCAATCTAAATTAATTACATGTCAGATTCATAAGAGCAAAACATCAAAAAGAAAGCTCCTATGTGAAATGTGAAATAGCAGTATTTGTTCTTTATTGTCAAGTATCTTGGTTTATTTTTCTCCAGATGGCCACAGTGGTGCTGTTTCAACAAATACCTTCCCCATGTCTTTCTTCTGCACGCACTGAGATAACTTCTTGAAGTTATATATGAAACAAATTCCATTTTTACTCTCATGTAGCTTTAGTAACAGATGCAGGCAAGTATCTGTCTTTGGACAAGTTGATAATCCTCCACAAAATCTATGTCAGGAATTTGCTCATCTATACTGTACTAATCTTCAACTTCACAGTTTAGAATTACTGCTAGGACATTGCAAAGACTTTTGCTTTCTTTTTACTGTCTTTCTAAGACATTTGATACAATCAACAAACTTTATAGCAGTTACATAAAATACTTTTACGTTTTCACTTGCAAGTGGAAGTTGGGAATTATATGAACAAAAGATATGGTCATGCTTTTTCCTTTTGTGTCATGCATATTTCAGCAACTACAAGTTACAGGTGCCATATACCCAGCTATGGACCAAACATGTAAAATTTTCTTTTGGTTTGTGGGTTTTATCCTTTCCATTAAAATAAAACATCTCAATTTGCTATGCCCTTTACAGATATAGAAACAGATTTCCTGATTAGATCTTGTATGACTAAGTGGATAAATTTGGATTTCCCCTATACAGTCTCTTTAGTTTTGGAACTGAATACCATCCATTATGTTTAGACTGAGGCTTATGGTCAATGAAGTATCTCCTGAGCACAGCACTGCAGTATGGAATGCTTAAACACCAGATTTTATACTGGGTACCTTCCTTGCAAGAACAAAAGATATTCATGATATTTTAAGCACATGAGAATTCATCATTGATAGAATCTGGTTTAACAAATGAGTACCTTTAACTCAGGCTTAAATTATGATTCAGAAGATAGATGAAATCTGAAATGCAAACTTAAACCACCAACGAACAGAAAATTCATAAAATAATCTCAGAATGGCACTATAAAAAACTGTTGTATTTATTATTCTTTGAGTTGTAAATACAGACAAGTTCTTACAGGTCCAACATGTGAACGTTTAACACATGAGAGCTCAAACTCAGGAAAACAAGCCTACATAGCAATTCCTGTCAGAAACCATTAACTTCACCTGCCAAAAAAGCCACTATTGTAGCTGAAACAACTCCCCAGAATACAGTTCACCAGTTAGAAAGAAAAGCTGCACACTTATCACAGAATTCCTCTGCTAGGAATTTAGGCAGTGCTGAGACATACAGAAATGCCTATAGATAAATTTTCCCACTTTACTGCTGCATTGCACTAAGTGTGTGGACCATCCCAATTAAGCAGCACTGTTAGAGCTGCTATATGACCAACACTGCCTTTTGTATTCATGTAACTGAAGATGTTGATGTTAAAGGGACTGATGGGGAAGAACATAATTCCTGGAATTAGAACACCTTATTATATAATTGTACACCCAGAACTACCTGGGAAAAGGAAAGAAAATCACAGCCGTAAAGAACCTGTAGTCTAAGTAAATATTATCTCAACTCAAGTATTTTTACATAGGATAACCCTGTAGATAAAAGACCTCTACTATTTTTGATATCCCTAGATATTACATATGGCCAAGCTTTTAAAAAGATTGGTTTTTTGGGTTTTTTTTTAATTAATAGAATCTTCTCAGAAAGATGCTTATCCAAACTAGACAATGAAAGGAAATATCCAAAATCTCTGCATCTGTTTTGTCCTCCCAGAGTAATGGCAGTAGACTGAAAGAAGGATAGAGACAGTGCTTTTCCACAAATGTATAGAAAACAGACTCCTTATGCCATCATCAGGAAAAAACATACTGAAAAGTAGATACATAGGTGTCTTGGCTGATCTAACCAGAAATTTTGCAGTGCAAGAATCATTGCAATCAAGCTGATCTATAACAAACAAGCATTCTACAAAATATTTGATTGGCCTAAAATTAATTATACTCAGCAGGAAGAATTTGATTTATCCAGATTAGTTACTAAAATGCCAGCAGGGCATATAATCTTTCCTTAGAAATGAAATAAAGATATGATTCCAAGTGCCGTGTTTTGAACATACAATCAATACTCCCATTACCAAAATTTTGATAGTAAAATTCCTTTAAATAGTAGCTCCCAGTGTGAAATTTGTGAAATATCTGAAAGAAGAGTCAACAGGAAGAAAACCTACTTTTATACATGATAAAGGTATTCAGTTTGGGTGGATATGACTAATCTCATTACAGTATTCACTCATTTTCCAGTGACTTATAAGGAGTTACATGCTATGGAAATACACTTAAACATCAACACACTTAGCAAAGTTTATCCCCTGCAAATGAAAGCACTTATGCTCTACAATATGAAAGGTCCACACAAAGTCTTCCAAGATGTTTACACTACTGCTTTTATAATAACACTATCAATGCACAACTAAATTGATCAGCAAACTGACAAAACACAATCTCCTGCTTTTAATTGTTACTTTTTTTTTTTAAATTCAGACACTTTTTCATGAAGCATCCATTCAAAACACAATAGAGAAGCCAAATAAGGAAAATGATAATGATTATTTTATTATCTGATCTTGACATTTAAGACTTCCAGTATACTGGGACTGGAAAATTACGTGGCTGATACTTGAAAAAGTAAAAAAAAACTTGTAAGCTAACAAATTTTCTGCTTCTTACAAAGACTGCACAGTACCATATCAAGAACTTTTCACTTTCTAGTAATCCTTCTACACAATTTACAAACCTGTGCATTGTCTGATCCTAAGCACCAAGGGTCTTTCTTAAAACTCTAGGGACTTAAAGGCGTAGAAACAATTCTCTATTTTTATTCTACACTATACTGAGTAACTTCAGACAGTGGAAGCTAGGAATTATTTTTTAAAATTATGGCTACTATTGGGTTTATTAGCGTGGGTTTTTAAAAACTACTGACAACTACACTGTGTCTTTGATGATATTTCTAACTACTAGCTCTTAAAAGAGCAACATGTAACTGAGCAGCAAAAAATCTTAAAAAAATTGTAAATGTTAACTGTAAGACTGAAAACATCTAACAAATTATAAATAGGATAGGTGCTTAATGACAACTGTAAAATTGTCTATAAAGAAGACAATACTCCTAAAGATTCACAGTCAGAGATGAAAATGAGATTGAGCTGGTCTATGTGCAGTCAGTTCTCAAAAGTCATTGTCATGACATGCTTTTAAATAATAGGAATTTTAAAATTCAAACTAAAAATGGAGAGGAAGGAAAAAGCAGAAGAAGATTAAAATTTGGAAATTGATTTCTAAGTCAACAATACCACTACCAAAACTTACAAATAAGATTGAGAAAGCCTTCTGAACATTTTTGCTGCAATGAAACTAGCCCATGCTAAATTTATGAAACTACTTTAAATATAACAGGAATATCTAAACCATGGGTAAATGACACTCAAATTTGTGGCTTTGCATAAATTGCGTAAATTTTATGCACTTTGCAAACATTGCATAAATCACATATTTCTATACATCAGAGTTCTATGCTTTCCATGCATGAATAATTATGAGATTTCACATAAAACACTGAAAGAAGAAACAGTTCTTCAGACCAAAATTTACAGTGCTGTAAAAGAGATCTTAAGACCTCTTCAAATTGATTGCACACCAAGTGTGAACTCTATTAGTAATATTATCAGCTTTATGAATTTCACTGTATCATGCACCTTAAATTCTCTCAGACTTAAGACAATCAATAAGAAAAGTTTCTCCAGAAAGATGCAGTACCTGCAAACAGCCTCTCTTAGCATGAAATTAAAGTCAGGCTCCTGTGAATAGGCTCTCCCAGGGACACTCCTCTTGTGCATGTTCCGGGACATTGCCAGTTCCTTTTTCTGACTTGGACAAATGACTTCTCACAAAAGGCTACTCAGCATCTGAGCTACTTTTAAAAAAAAAGCATTAACGTGGCCCCACACCGTGCAGTCCGAGACTCTTCTGCATGAAGCCTTCATTACTCATACATTTCAAATCTGTTGCATAGCACACAGGACATCAAAACTAATCATTCTGTCTGGTCCTCTGTTTCAAAGTCTGCAGAGCCACTGCTTCCACTTGCTACCAGGAAAACAGGCTTTTCTTTGCCACATGTTTGCTAGTGTCTGACCTACATCATGAAGAAGAATGAATCTTCCACTAATCCACATCCTAATAGCTAGACTTTCTTAAACCCCGCACAGGAAAGCCAGGCATGTGGCAAGAAGCATTATTCCTGCCCCCACATTTTATTTAGTATTCTTGCTCCTCAACTTCTTTTTAAAATATCCTTTTGTTCTCTTTGCAAAACTGTATCAGAGTGAATTAATGACATTTATAATAACCTACTATGTTTATAAATTACAAAGATATGATCCACCAGTACTCCGCTTATCAGAAAGCTAGGTATCTCCGTTGTAGTTTTTAATACAATAAACCTTTTAAATCAGCTTTAACAGAACTCAATCAGAATGTGCTTACACTAAGTAATATTCTGTACTGCACCTGCAACTTGTTTATTGATAATAGGGTCATCTATGCCACATTGAATTTTGAAACCCAAAATTATACAGTGGATTTTTTTTCTTTCCAAAGATTTTCTTCTTAAGCCGATTTGGGAGCCTACAGACTTAGAGAATCAGGTAACTAGAGCTTTCATCTTCTCAATTAATGAGAAGACTGGTGGTGACTGAAAACTTCATTACACTGGACAGACATCTCTGGACGTGGGTATTGGGTATTTTTCAATTCAGGGTTTCCTCTCCCTTCCTTTAGAAAATGTAATTGCAAAAGGTCTTGTATTATCAGTCACATAGTGGCAGTTAAACCCTGAAGCTTGGAAATTCAGATAGGAAAACAGTTTCCTGACATCCTATAACACTATTCTCTTCCACCTATCCCATTTTTCATGTGCAAGCTTAACGTTTTCAGGGGGTTTTTATTTTTATTTATTTATTTTATTAATTCAATGCTGCTTAATAGGCTTGATCAACTATTACCTCACTATGCTTTTCAGGTAAGCATTCAATGCCCGATCAAGAATTTAATCCTATCATGCACCTTAAGAGGAATTAGAGAGTCAAGACTGGGATTTTTATTCTTGGGAATGACACTGTTTTATGGAATAAAGACAGATCTACTTTGCAAAGCACTATGAATTCTACAGGTAAGTCTCATGTGTAACTATAACAAACACTTTATTTTTCTTTTCACAGTATTTTCTTCTGTTGTCTTCACAGGCCACATGAAGACAGGGAATTAAATTCCAGTCTAAGAAATCTGCTGGTTTATTTGGCTCTCAACTCCCACAGCTGGACTACCCACACTGTAATAAAATCAAGGCTTTTCCCTCTCAATCCTTCACTCCACTCCTAAAAAAAGGATGTCAAAACAAAAGCCTTCCACTCTCTCCCACCCCAGTTCTCAAAAAAAACCCCAACACACAGACATGTGGGCAAGTGTAGCCTGTTTATGAGGTTATTTTCTTAAAGGAGAAGAGACTTAGCTGTAAGACCCTTTTCTACCAGCATCCCACTGGGGAACTCAATTTTATTGTTGTAAAACTCCTGGGGAAGCTCTTGTGTCTCTGAACACTTAAGTCTTAAAAAAAATTATCAAAACTAAAATTTTGTGAGAAATGTTTGGCCTTGCTTTATTTTTAAATACACTTTTCCAAATATTTATTTAAATCTCTTAACAAGAAGCATTTTGGTATTTGCTTCCTTACTGAACACAAGTTACTTGAATTCACCAATCCTGATTCGGGAAAGGGAGACAAGATATCAAAAGTATCTTCCCTTTTCCTGCTCAGTTCCCTCAGCTTTGGCTGCTCTGGATCCTTTTAAGTCAGTTGGCTGGGTCTGAGCAAAGGCATATCTTTTCCCTGGTATAATTGCTGTCTCTGCCCATAAGTCCAATTTCATAACATAAGCATGTGACTTTGATTACTCACACCCCATATATGTGGAATGTGCCCTGTGTTTCTAATTAATTATGAACACAACACCAAGCAACATACTGGACTACATAATTGGAGGGCTCTTTCCAGAGGTCCATGAGGCAGATGTTTTATGAGCATACACACACAACTACTTTGAAAGACATCAGGTCCAATGTCCTGCCATTGAGTACGGGGTTAGAAACAACGGGGGCAGTAGCCACCTAAACCATTGATATGGCTTCCATTAAATGCAATCTGCCCGTAAAAGACTTGGTTAGAGATCATTTATGTGTTTTCATTTGCACATGCCTTTTTTTCACCAGGTAGATGGATCAAATTTGGAGTTACCAAGGTTTTCTTACAGTGTTTAAATATTTCCCATTCTACTTATTAATGCTATCCGTATTTTCACAGCAGTATTATTTAGTAAATTGTTTGGAATTTCTCTGCTTGCTTAGCTGTAAAACGTTGTTATTTTCATATAGCAGCTAACAGAGGAAACAAATCCTAAGAGATTATGAATTAATTTCATAATAGTTTTTTATAGCTGATTGATTTAGATAAGAAATAAGTTTACACCAATGATTCTTCAGGTCAGAACCAGAAAATCTCAAGCTGAGTGCAGACTGAATTACCAGAAAGAGATAATATTGTTTATTAGACTTGTTTCAGCTTCTGTAACAAAAGACATTACAGATCCATACAAATCTTCTCTATTTCCATGGAGCAGGAAGGCAATGACACTATTACTATCATAAAATAATCCTTCTTCCATTTTTTAAATTAATTTATTTTTCAAACGTAGATTTAAAATTCCTGAAAGTGTGATTATCTGTCCACTAAAGCACTGCTTATCTTCCTAACGTAATTTGCTGCATGTTATTTCTGCAAGAGATGCATGCTCTCCATCAAAACCATCGCTGCAGCTCAAATAACCAAGCTAACTTTAAATGAGCTGCCTTAGATCCTGACCAACAGCACTGCATCAAGGAGCTCAGCACAGGGCAGTCAACAGAATATTCACCCAGAGAACAGGCAGATTTGGAGAACGCCCTGATAAACACACTATTTCTGCTGCACTGAATGCTAGCTCAGATACTTGCAAGTTAGCTGCCATCACAATTTGGACTTATCTCTAAACATTCTGGTGGAAATATTTACCTTTTTAGTTTACCTCTGTAACTTTACAGGTTACTAGTTAATGGTAAAATCAACACTTTTCTTGGAAAATCATAAAAGAGCAGGTAAATCAAGTATGTTCTCAGAACGCCTAAGAAGTGCTCTTGTGCATTCTTACTAGCTTGAGCAATAGTATGTACACACAACACAGAGTAGCAGATGCAATTCAGAGGTTTTGCTAAAACCTATGAATACAAAATATTAAGAAATAAAAGTTAGAGAATATGATATCTTTTTTCATTTAATCCCAATGCATTTATGAAATTGACAGTGATATCATTTACAGAAAAATCAATGTTTTGGTTTTATATGGAAGAAATAAACATGATTAGCACAGGAATTGGCGAGCACTTTTTAAATTTTAAATTAATCTCAATACTGTGGACATAAATTTCTGTTACAATTTACATAAGAACATAAGGAGACTAAACAAGATGCCTAAAATAAAATACATTCTCATCTACTATATTTATGAGATTGCAAAATCACTGGCCCAGTTCAATTTAAGCATGATAGAATGAAATCACATCGTCAAAAGAATTAGTTAAACAGTCCTAATCCTTCATCTTCTAAATCCAACTCTACCTCTCGGTCTTCATATTGTTTAATCTCAAGAATAAAGAGGACTGTCATCTAGTTCTCTGAACTCCATGATGATTAACCCTCCAAAATGAGAACGAAGGCCCAGACTGAAGATTGAAAGTGATTAAGGTTCCACAACTCTAGGCAGTATTTTTAATTAGTAAGGTGCCTAACCATATAAGCTTTGCTAAACAACAGCAAATACCAATTTCTCCTGGATGCAAGAATTACAATACTGTCCATTCAGAAACTCAGGTGGGTGTTTTAAGGAGAATCCAGGTAAATGGAGACTGAAGGAAGAACAGGTAAAAGAAGACAGACAGGGAAGGTTTCAGGACAGCAGGAAGAGAAGACACAGGAACAGATCAGGAAGGGAGACGTGTGAGGTGAGGCAGTGTGAACACCAAGGGTGTTGGGAACTCAGCCTGTGCTTCCACTACCTGTAAGGCTATTGCTAAATAAAGTCCAGCAAATCACTCCCAAACAAATCACCAATAGATGCCTATTGGCATCTTCCTGTGTGGCAGCTATATTTCCTGACAATATTCTCATCTATAGTGAGGAACTAAGTTAAATGTGAAGAAAAGTACCTGCTCTAAGAAGATGGCAGTAAAAGACATAAAATACCTGTGAAATTGGTAATACCCATATGAAATACACGTTCAGACTGCCTACCTTCAAGAAATATTAACTTACATTGCAGCAGGCACAGAAAAGAGGCTAAAATGGATAGGCAAGTTTAGTCTGGTAAAGCAAAGGTCTCATGGGGACAGTATTTACAAAATGAACCTGATATAAGAACAAATATGCATAAACTGAGCAGTACTGTCTGTACATCAAATAAGAACAGTTCAGTAAAGAACAGGGACGCTACAGCAACAGTTAGAGAGAAGAACGATTCTACAGCGGGTGTGATCAGATTACGGAAGGATTATGTGCCATGATTGCTTCTGAAAAGTGGGGGATGAAGCCTCTTGGCCTAATTTTAGAACCTAAAATTTATAGGCAACAGATACCTGTCAAATAAGTGGAGCAAATCAAGAAAATGGAAAGAGTGAGCTAATTTACCTGATTATAGTATGAACCACAAATTATTCTCTACCACATGCATGTTGGTTTGTAATTATAACCAGATTAATATCCATACTAAAATGCCAGATTATTGTAAATAAAGACTCTGTGTCTTTTGGATATAAAACAGTATTAACTACTCCATAACCTTCATAAACTGGAGGGCAGGGTTCTTAAGAACCTAGACAAAATAATGAAGCAGTGAGTGTTTCTCAGTGCATAGTATTTCATTTCATTAGAACTTCATCAATGCCAATACTACTCCCGTAGCATGTGCCAACCTAATGATAAAAGGTCATTTCACATTTTTATATACTCCAGATGGCAATGATTCAGAAAGAATCTCACTCCTTAGTTCAGCAGGATTAGGAAACCTCTTACAACAACCTCAATTGACATTTCTCATCCTGCCAGCACTGCAATGGAACATGATGCATGTGTTTCACATTGCAGTTGTCAGTGTAATTGTCCTATTACAAACATACTGATTGAGAAAATACATACAGCACTGCAATAATCACTAAATATGTCACAAAATATACAACAGAGAGCTCACAACAAAATGCAGACAAATCTGGAATGGGAAAATATTGCTCGTTATTTTGCAATGCTATAATTTTCAGCAGTTCAGCACATGACTACAAGAGCTGAATGAAACAGAATATTTAAAGTATTTTTACAACACAAATACTCATTGAAGTATGGAACTAGTGAAACCAGTGACCCATTATTCTTCTCGGTATACACTAACACTGCCTTCAACAAATATTTCAGAGAGAGATCCAAATGGCCCCCAAGAAACTCAAATATTTTTTAAAAACTGTGTTTCCCTCATCCTTTATTTAACAGCTTCTACAATAAATTCACACCAAAATAACTTACTCTCCCACTATTCACTACTACATAGCCTTAGACAAAATGAGCTCTTTTCTCTGTGAAGGGTTGAGACTAAAATATAGGAACTGAACTTGATAGATAGTTGCCTTTTAAGGAAGTCATTAACAGATTGTTGGTTTGGGTTTTTTTTCTCTTGAGTTTAAGAATACAAGTGTAGTAGCAGCAGACATTTACAGTATTAGAGAATATTAAGAAAGTAATTTCTCTTGAAAGGAATTCATGTTCTGAGACACACTTACATTCAACAAGCCACAGGGAAGGATCTTCACTGTAGACCAATTTTAACACAGATCCACTTTGTTATACCATAACTGTAACTGTAATTTTGAAGTTAGTCAACTCCCTGGCTTTTTAATCTACTGATTACTGTGCTCTGCCTTACCTGCCTTTCAGAAAGTAGTACAGATTGTCAGAATTTTCTGGTTTCTTACTGATTTTTTCAGTAAAAAGAAGTATACACAAAGGCTTACTGTTATTTGCTTACCACCTGTACGTGATCTACACATGATTAGTTTTCTTATGGTTAGTAGATACAAGCTGGAAGGTATCTGCCAATTGAAGACAAATGGAACACAGCAATAAAACCACAATCAACTCAGTGCTTCTAAAAAGGCTTTAGGATGAAGGATGAAACCTATAGCTAAAGACAGGAAAAGGTTACCTTCTGATCAGGTGAGACAGTGTATCAACCCATGCCACGTTCATTCAATTAATAGACTCTGCAGCTTGCAAACACCGATAAGGGCACCACAACTTAATGATCTAATCTGTATTCCTAGAGAATGAAAACTTAGTTAAAAAAAAACAGTCTACTCGGATTTCCAATGCAGGCAAAAATGTATGGCAGGATGTGCTTTCTCTGCTATATACTTGCATGAAAAACTAGACAATTAAAACCCACAAATATAGAAGAATAAAAAGGAGGATTAAAAAGGCCTGTGGAAAAAAGTATGTCAAGTTCTAAAATGCAGCACAATCTCCTGTGCCAAAACAAGAGAATGCAGAAGTCTCCATTCCCTTGTAGCATTAAACCTCAGCATCTCACATCTCTTCCTAACCTTTTCTCATGACAAATGCAACTCTTCCTCATCGTGCCACTTCTTCCTTCCTATCTGCAACGGTGGTGAAAACCAAGAAGAGTAAAATCCCTTATCTTGAAGAAAGCAATTGAACTGGGATTCAGTTATCATTAAACAGAATGATGCAAAAGAAAAAGCTTCTCCAAAGTATACGTAAGAGAAGAGTGTGTATCAACAACCTAAAATACTCAGTGTTCTCTGCAATGTGACTTCTTCTGAATGGGATTTGTAGTTTCTCTGCATCCTTTTGCAGCATATCCTTAGTTATCTGATTCTCACAAGAGAAGCCTATTGTTTTATGCAACACAATATTCTATTGACCTCCCTTGGACAATGTTTTCAGAATAAGCTATCCATAGTTACCATCTGAATGCTTGGAAGATAATGGATGATTTCTGAAATAAATATTTAATTAATGCTATTTAATGCACAATTTGACAGAAGAGTACTAGTGCCCAATTCGTAAGATTTGAGCTCATGAGCCAAGCACTGCACATGGAATTAAAACCATGTTACACTGTAACAATTATTCAAATGACTCTACATTTTCTTACAGTACCTACAAACAGAAGCACAGATTATGACCAAAGATAATCACATTAAAAAATTTGGCAATGCTTTACAATAAAAGCTATCTGCAATTGTAGAGAGTAATTGTTACTAAATTGTAGCACAATCCCTATGGAATTAGGTATTATAATCATATTAGTCACATAAATTCAGCATGATTAATGACATTGCAAAAAATATCAAGATTTTAAGCAATAAATCCCTTATGAGCAAAGCCCACAGTAATTACTTAGGTCCATTCCCTGCCATAAGCCAGACACAGGCAATTCTCATTGGGTTTTTAATGCAGACATCTAGCACCTATCAGGAGCTGATAAGAATCTGGCCCAATTTTCCTTATTTATTTGACTAGTTTGAATGATGTCGGATTACTTAAAGCTGTAGCATTTTACTTCAATGCTTTCTTCACCCTTAAGAAGGGAAATGCCCATTCCTTTCCAGGGGACATTTCCTCTGCCAGGTCTAGATCCAAAGTCAGTGAGAATCCTATCCCTTTCCTTCAAACAGGAGTGAAGGAAGATGTCATAGCTGTCCTTACTGATACTGATGGACTAAACCCAAGCATCTTTTCTTTTTTAAATCCTATTTTTCCTCTAAACAAGTTCCATTAAATATATCAAGAAAATGCACAAGCAACATCTGTGTAGCTGAAACAAACTCTTTATTCCTTCAGGGCATAAATCCCTGCAGATGCACCTATAGAGTATTTAACAAAATGTAGTCTCAGATTAAGGGATGAAGAATTAGAAAACCTAGGGCTAGAAGCCTATACAAGAAAAGCAAATCCTATCCTGTTCTCTTAATGTTTATTATATGCTCTGAGAAGAAAAACTCCATAACAGTGCACACTTAATATAAAAGCTTTTCAGCTTTAAATATACTCGTTGCAACTTTTAATAATCATATTTGAAATTTGCTCATAGAGGAAAACACAAACCCAAAACATTTTGATAGAAGAAAAAGATTAATACTAAATTTTTACGTTGCCCTGTCCAATTTTGAGCATTGACAGACAAATGAACTGCTGTGTGGCCTGTTACATTAGAACAATACTGTGGAATAATTACAAGTTCTAAGATAAAATTAAAATTACCGTAATAAGTCTCCTGTGAAACAATCCAATCTATGGAGACTACAAATTGCTACTGGGTCGAAAAAATGTATTACCACCTCAAGTCAGGCAGATTAATTATTCTATTTCCATTAGTTAGTATAGGTACTTAAGAGGTTATACAGAGCAGGATGACAAACTGATTATATTTACAAATTATGTACTGGTCACATTTAAAGACCAACTCTTTACTTGTATACCAGCATCAGAAATCCAGCTATGTAAACTGTAAATAAAGATTCATGACAACAGTTTCTCCCTGAGAAGCAAAAGACCCAACCTATGTGGCCCACTTTCAGATACCACAGGAGATACCAAGTTGGGACATCCCTGTGCACGTTTTCCTGTTCTGTTGCCTTTACCATTTTCTTTAGAGTACTTCAGAGAAAGCCTTTTTCTCGTCCCTGCCTCATACACACATGAAAACCAGAAAGTCTTGCTTTGAAATCTAAGACAAAGGATTCCCCTATTATTCTACTCAGAGGGATAACATTCAGGATTTCATGTTCTTATCCTCTGTACCATGAATCTGCACGTCTGTACTATTTAAGGCACCAAACTCCTCAAAGGTACCTAAAGCACTCCATTCCTTCTGCCCTAAATGAGAGTAGAAAGCACACCAGTATCTTAAAAAGGCTGAGCACTTTTCTAGATCAGACCTTATCTGCTTGCAATTAGAATGGGTGTGTAGGCTCCCTGTTTTAGTTTGTTGTAAAATTGTAAAGGTAAAATTTAGACTCAGTCACCCAATGACTGCCATCCAATCATGCTCATAAAAGAGAAGTATCACTATTGAGATCATTTGGTTTTATGTCAGCTTTTTAATCATAATTTTCTCTCATGGTTTAATTTGCTCTGTACCTACCACCATCAATCTGAATATACGCCACTGCCCATTAATGATATGTTTACAGTTTATAACACAACTTTTATAGTATGCCGAAATTATTAATACAAGCCACCTCAAGCATCTAACAGGAAAACAACTACAAAAATCATGATCATAAACTCAAGCTTCTCTCTGATCCATTAGTAAAGAGAAACATTCTATAATCTGCAAAGTGCATATGAGATATGGCTTTTAAGCAGAGGTTTACAGTCATATAACAAAAGGAACCCCAAGTGTGATGAGATCAGCAATTTGAAATGGGATAAATCCATGTTATCTGGGCAGTGACTTAAATCTAATCATAGACTCAGAGGATTAGTCTTAACTAACATCATACATATTGATTTTGAAAATGTGTGAGTTTTTGACTGTCCAAGAGAACTGCTTACTTGGAAGAAATTAGTCCCAAAGCATGGACAGCACATGTATGCCTGGCATGAGCATATGTAAGGCTGTCAGTTATGAAAGTCACATGCAATGGAGGTTTCAAAACATTCCCGTCATTTCCATTTCATAGCCTCTCCCGTCCGAAAAAGGTGTAATTAATAAAAAGTAATATTTTACAACACTACAGGGAAAAAGCAGACTTTACAAAGAGACTGAGTCATCATGTTGGTGTAGAAAATGACTTGGTAAACAACCCCTTAGCTAAAAACAGATTGATGCTTTTAAAAAGAGTCTTTAAATGTACCATAGTCACCCATGACAGATCCTAAGGTAACATCTGTTCTTTACAAGCTTTCTTCTTGCCTGTTCTCCATACCTACTTTAACTTCTCTAATCACTTTACTGGGATACCATTTCTATTTCCACAAATATACTGAATTAATTACTGAATTAAAAAAATTAAATGACAATGATGTTTCAAAGGTGACTTCCTGGAGTCTATTCTGCTGTAAGGATTCGAGATCTTCATTACCACATTGTCCTTCTCTAGCAGGTATTTCCTCATTTCCTTTTTAATATTCTTTTGTTATACAGATATTATGAAATTAAACCACTATTTTTAAAAGACAAACTTACACATACAATTTGAAGTAGAGAATTTTTCCATGTTCAGGTTCAGAAGGATGGATCTGGCTTTTATGTGAATAAACGAAACTGAGGACTTCAACCCAACCAAATTTAAAAAGAAAATTCTCTCTTATTTGCTTTGGGAATATCACAATTTTTTTCCATAATGAAAAAGTTTTCCCAAAGCAGATCATCTCTAGCTGCCACTAAGGATGTAGCATCTGATTTTAGCCACGTTATAACTTCAAAAAACCTTCAAGAGAGATACTACAGACCACTTTTAACTACAGCAGTTCTTCTCTGAGTACATTAAATTTAACAAAAAACATCTTCCTGGAAGAGTTTCTCAGAGGCTACCGATTTGAGCACAGGCTACTTAACTGAGCACTGGGACCATAATTTTTTACATGAAGACTACTGTGGAACCATATCTACACTTTACTAACAACAAATCAGTCCAACTTTCTGTGCACTATTTCTTAGTTATATGTAAGTAAATAGCACTCCTTTGGGACTTCACTCATTCTTCAACTGCCTACACGTAACCGTCAGTAGTTGTTTAACTGCAGCTGGGGCCTGTGAGTATGATCTAGACATCCTGGCTGAATCTGCCTATCTTAATTCTTTAACAGGTTATCTTTCACATTCTATCTTGTGACCTCAGATCATCCTTGTCAACCTTTATTGGCGTATGTGATGGTCGGAGTCAATGATCCCAAGGGTCTTTTCCAACTTGACTGATTCTATGATTCTATGTATGCTATTATTGTCCTTTAGGGAAGACTAAGGCAGAACAGCTATTCAGCATTCCTACTTTTTCATCTATTATATGCCCTTCTATCCTCCGAGCTTCCATGTGATTTTCTGTTTAAAATTACTTTTCATTCTTTTATAATCTTTGTTAAAACACCTTAGTTCTCATACCTCCAAATAAAAAGCTGACCTAAATACTGGGGACAAACTTTTTATAAGGGCCTGTTGTGATAGGACATGGGGTAATGGCATTTTTTACAATGAGGATGGTACTGGCACAGGTTGCTCAGAGAGGTGGTAGATGCCCTATCCCTGGAAACATTCTAGGTCAGGTCAACCTGACCTAGTTGAAGATGTTCCTGGTCATTGCAGGGGGTTGAACTAGATGACCTTTAGAGGTCTCTTTCAACCTAAACTATTCTATGGAGTTGGGTCTTTCACATATAGTGTGGTGATCATGCATGGGAGAATCAAGGCAAGCTGTGAAGAAAATGTGATGACAATCCCCCAGTGTAATCAGGGCAGATTCTTTCCTGAAAAATGGCTCAGCATTAAGAATATAATGTTTGAAAGAAAGCATTTTAAAATATTTTATTTTAAACCACAGCTAATTAATATCAAATGGCTTGACTTAAGAGAAAAAATTAAGGGAAAACAAATGAGTTTGTGCTGATCTTTGCAGATCTTTTTCGGGCAGATATGCTGATCCTTCTGCTGGTCCTTGGAATTAAGGTATCTATCATGTCTAGCAAAGGAATCTTTTTTATGAAATATGTGAAGGAATGTGTTGGTTTTGAAGTAGTCTCTTTACCTTATATGGCATCAAGGAATTGCAGAACAGTAGGTGACACATCTGTGACTCTTCTGATTTCCCAAACTCAAAAGAAACCCATCTATGGCAAGTTCCACAGGAAAGAAACAGTACTTTAACTTTGCATGTTCCAATATAATTTTAAAAATACATCTACAAAAACAGCAAACCAGCAATAACTAACAGAAGTCCTGCTTACAACCAAAGGTCCTGTCTACCTTGGAAACACCTTGCCGTACATGACAACACAGCTCTCAGCAACATTACCCAGTAAATAAAACTCAGCTCCTTTATCAGCACTGTCCTTTCATAAATCTAAACATGTTTTACAATGGAGAATAATCTGTAGCTAGAAATACCTGCAGAAATATGCCTATTATTGTTCAAAATAAATGCACAGAGCCATGAACGTCCACAGGTACAGGGTTTCCCAGTACATAAATACCAAATGTGAATCTCAATCTCTTTAAACAGCAGTATCAAGGGAGTCTGCAATTTCACCAAAATGAGATTTTTGCTGTCCTCAGACATAAAAGGGTCTGTAAACCCAACTACTGCATCTGCACAGGAATCCCTGCTATTACTCTAGAGCAAAATATTATTTGGTACATGATTCCAGGAGATCTCTCACTTTGGGAATAAAACAGACATATAACAAGACCGAGCATGGATACATACCACACACTATCTAATACAGCCAGGTTCTGCTTGGTCAGGACCATGGGGTGGGAGTGCAGAGGATATTCAAATCATCTTCCTATTACAAAAAGTTACTGCATGGAGTGGATTATATGCTGTGTGTGGACAGAGCATATAGGGGCATCAGTAACCTATTGTTATATTGTGGCGAATATGTTGATATATTGTTTTTATGTTAGACTTGGTCTTATATGTTTTAAAATACAGGCTAAACCAAATAATTACACTGTGACCTACTACTACATGAGTGCTAATCTATTACAGTATGTAAAAGAAAAAACCTACTATATCCTATTAAATTGTAATGCAGCTAGAAAAGAGGAAGCAGAGTATTGTTTCATGTTCTGATAAATCAGGAAAAGGCCATAGATGCAACCTTCCAGAAATACAAGTATGACACATACTGCCAGCGTATAAATAAATACAAACCAAACCCTGGATTTTCTGAGCAAACAGAAATGGTTTTGTCTGTGGAATATAAAAATTACCCATTTCCCTGGACCCCTTGAAAGAAGCTTTCAGAAACTAAGAGGTGCCATGAAACACCACCACAAGATTTACCAGTGCATCAGGGTACTGAAATAGGGCTGGCTTTAAATGTGCTTTCAGTGCCTGAAGTCCACAGATGATTTGGAAACTGCATATATCTCTATGTGCATCTCTAATAATGCCCAAAGCAGAGCAATCCATTGCTCTCTAGAAGTGTTACCTAAGTCAATATACATCATGCAATATAGTCTGCTACAACTTCTGGTCCTTGCATGACTTCTGTGTTTTGAGTTTAGATTGGTTCTTCTGTTCTCTGCAGTCACTCTGACCTCATTGTTTTTGCTTTTTCTCAACTTCTGTATGAAAACACGTATTTCAAACTGATGCTTTCTAACATGAGAATGAGAATTGTAGTTTTTGAGGAAAACTGAGATAACACATTCTGTGAAGGTATTTCTCATGTGTATGTACTTTCAAAACCACAGTATTCGTATATAGAATGGAAGAGTGGGAAAAAATGAAGCCTGGTATGAAAAATTATAAAATTCCTTTTCTTCTTGTTGTTGATCAAACAACAGGAAACCAGCATGTTTAGTTGAAAGCAGACCATGAACTGAGTGGAGCCAAACTCCACATACAACTCAGGGCAGCCTCCTCTTTGGGCTTCATTTCAGGGGTTTAGGAAAAACATTCTTTTGTTTTCTGCAAGATGAAAACTATTCACACAAAAGCTCCTTGATCTTACTTAAAATAGCGCTTGACACTTTTGAGCAACGATTAGAGATGAAATATGTACCTAAGTGTGGTACATGCACATAAATAAAAATACTAATATACTCACCCCATCAGTGTTAATCTAAAAGAAACTTAATCCTCTTACTCTGTCAATGCTAATCTAAAGATGAGATCAATATTCTAAGCATTAGGTCAAAGCCCTGGTAAAACACTATTCACACCACGTCCTGGGGCTCAGCAAGTCCAGCCAAGACTGAGTAAGACTTTGCCAAGAGCTAAGCACTGCCCAGCATAATGAGAGTGGCAGCTCCAGAGCTGATGCCTGTGAAGCTTCACAGGTCCCCCCGCCATACACCGGCGAGGCCTCCCAACACTCTAAGATGCTAGTGGGACAGACCCCACTCTGGAGCACAGGAAAAGCATGAGGAGGAAGGAGCAGCAGAGGAGGTGTTATTAGTTCTGTCTTTGTTTCTTACTATCCTACATTTTTTAATTGGCAAAAAAAGTAAATTGATCTTCCTCAAGTCAAGTCTGCTTTCCCCTGGATGGTAATTGGTTAGTGATGTCCCTGTCCTTATCTCAACCCAGGAGGTGGGTGTTTTTTATTATTTTTTCGCCCAGTCCTGTTGAGGGTGAGAGAGTGGTTGGGTGGGCACCTGGCAGCCAGCTGAGGTCAAACTACCACAACACGTTTGAAGGTGGACATCTTGTAACCAGCAGCAAAGTAGAAAGTAAGTATTCAAGTGAGATATGCACCAGACATGCAGCACTTTCAAATCAGCAAGTTGTGTTTTATACTTATTCACTACTTTACTTTGTAATGTTTCACACAGCCACATCTAATAAAATCAGGCAGTATCTAAAAACACAGGGCAGGATGACAAGGTCAGTCTTTGATACAAACTCTATCTTTGTGACAGTCTGCCTCCCCCAGGGGAGGCCACCCAGGGAGAATGATAAGAGACTACTGCAGAACTACACAAAAGAGGAGAAATGTAGACAGATCCTTCCATAACCTTCATTGGAGACAAGAAGTGAATTCCCATCTAGTAATTTACTCCTCCCTGCTATGACAGAATCAAAGGAATAACATCAATGGCTGCCAGGACAGCATTTTAGTCTCCCCAGAAACTAGACTAAAAAAGCCATTAATGGTTTAATTTGGCATTCAATGGACACTAGACAAACTGACCAGCCACGGGGGCTACTGAGGTGTTGTACGGGTTTATACTTTCCAGACACGGTCTCTGTTGTAGATGGATCACCATTCATGGCAGTGAGGCTGCCAAAGTGCAAGCAGATGGTGACCTCTAGATCGAGCAGCCATCATAGCATTAGAAATTATGATGTGATGATGCAACACTAACATGCTGATGCAATGCAAAACTCTTTATCCCTGCTGCTAGGAAAACAGTTACCATTTCCACCCACCTGCTGACAAGCCAGAACGGAGCAAGGGGAATTAAAAATAATTGGAGAAAACCAAGTAGAATGTGCTTAAACCACACAGTTCTTTTAAGCGAAGTGTTGCCTGATTTGTAGTAGTCATTTTTCCCCTTGTCAGAAGTGACAGGTTTAACCCTCTGGTCAATATTAATGTGAGGGGAAATGCTGAAATACAATCTGATGAGAATTGTGCTCATCCCATTC
The DNA here is from genome assembly GCA_004320125.1 of Scolopax mira. Lineage (NCBI taxonomy): Eukaryota > Metazoa > Chordata > Aves > Charadriiformes > Scolopacidae > Scolopax > Scolopax mira. Next base: position 47,957 of record BJBW01008718.1, read on the forward strand.
GCAGGACCCTGGCAGATCAAACAAGGATTTTTTCCTACTTTTCCAATAACATCCATTCTTAAAAGCCCGAGGCAGTTTTCCAGTCACAGACATTGATACCTATAAACAACATCATCTTAACTGAGGAATTTTTGAAATTTACCCGAAGGGGATTTTAAGATTTGATACTAGCCTCTTCAATTACTGTTTATAGATATACTTTAAAATAGCGTGTTTTATTGAATTTGTTCATTTAGACTAAAATAGTAATCAAAATAACTTAAGTAAAGCTACCTCTTTTACTGCTTTAACATTTAATCCCAGTTTGGAGTCCCATGTACTGCATGCACTCACCGGACAACAATTTCTATTGCTTACTGATGTACAGCAGAGAAATGTAATCAATTTATATTGTGTGTATAAGTGTGCTTTTCAGAGTGATGCTATAAATCACACCTACTGCTTTGGGCAGGGCTGTTACAATTCTGTTCCTACTGTTGTAGGAAGATGCTGAATGGAGGAAAAGCACAGCTGAAACCAAGAACAAGGAGATACATAAGACACAGTGCATTTTCTTCTCTACTGTCCAAGACATAAGACATTCAAGAAAGAACTGTTAACTGTGAGCAATCAAAAAAAAAAAAAAAATCAAAAAACAAAACACAAAAATGAACAACCAGAAAACCAACCAAAAAGAATAAGTCTAATTTTTCTCCAGAGCAGGCATAAAACTAAACTAAATGGTGACCCACCAGTACATGCAGGATAGTTGCTAGTAATCACAATGGTCAGACTGTATTACACCAAACTGATGGGTATTTGTAACGTTAGTGTCATGGTTTGGGCTGGCTTGCCAGTGAAACAGACACAGATGCTCTCCCCCATCTCTCCCTGGAGGTGCAGAGCTCGAACCCACAACCCTACAACCCTGGAGGGGTCTTTGTGCATTTGAACAAAATTCATCTATACGTTATCATGCCAAAAAGGGCCTTACAGAATTTAGCAGAACAGCTGCAGCAAAGCAATGGATCTCAGTGGTTTTGAGAATGAAAACATTGAGGATTTCACCTCAAGGTTAGTTTATACTAAGGCAATGCAAAAATAACTGCATCCAATTGCAGTGTAAATCCTAACTTTAGCATTAGATGGCTTTTCTGTAGAATCTTTACACACATTAAATAAATTTACCTCAAAATTAGAAAAAAAAATTAAAACTACATGAATACACCACAGTAAAATTCCAGAAAATAAATATGGTTTTAAAAGCTCTTTCTCTTTATACAGCAACTGTCACATATTTATCAAACTAACCACTCTGTCACTTTAAGGTTCTGGCAGATTTATACAGATGTTAAGAAAGAGAACGTCGATTTATTGCAGAATCCTAGCCCAGAATATTGCTTACTTGGTAAGAACAGAAACGTCAATCAATAAGAAAAACCCCTTGCCTTCTGAACTCCTCCATCTCAAACTATATGCTTATATGACAGATTAAAGTTTTCACACAATTTCAGATAGGAATAGGCAGCTTTCCTCCCCTGATGTCAAAGGTCAACTCACAGCTTCCACAAACTATCATGTTTCATTCTTTCAAAGATGCAGAGAAAATATTTTGATATGCAAAGAAATACCTCCGAATCACAGTGAAACCTACTGTACTGTATGTATATATAGGAATGCCTATGTAAATCCACTCAGTTCAGGAATCACGCAGATTTAAAAGAATTATGCTGTATGTTCTTACATTAGCCTATCTGCATCTGAAAGCCAGAATATCTAGGCCCAAAATATTACTCCCTAGCCATCTTCTTCCAAAGTAGTTCCAATTTGCTTGATTTTAATATCTCTTCCCATCACTACCAGTCTTGTCCCATTTAATTGTTCGCAAATTGAGAAAAAAGTCTAAAATCCTTCAAACAGTATAAAATCTGTAAGCAGCACAAGATTATCCAGTTGCCAGTTTCATTATTTGCTCTAGCACAGTAAGAAAAAATACAATCATTTAGGGAGAAAGTCTGTTTGTGTAAGCAAATCTCTTAATATTCTACTAAACATAAGAAAAAGTAAGCTTTAATATTCATCATAGCAAACACAAAGTTTTAAAAGCAAATGAAGTATTTAAGTGATACATTCTCTTCCTAGCATCTGGTCTGCACTAAAACAAAATCATAGCCTGATGAAGCCAATGGCAGTTTTCATCATTGGTAATAACAGGGCCAATCTCGGGTGCCATTAATGAAAAGTGATATTTAAGTTTGCCTTCAAACAGTATAGCTAACGTGCAGACAGCCTTCCAAAGAACATAATACTGATTTAGACAGCATTCACCTTTATCTAAATCAGAGGTACAAAAATAAAGAGACAAAACTTTAATTGAAAGAACTTGCATCCCTCTGCTTCTTGATAGACCAGAGCAAGGTAGACTGCAAAGAGTAGAAGAAAATGAATGGATTTATTTGAAGATAGTGGTCTTCAGGGATCTCAGCTAATAATATAGTTACTCTTTTCAGAAACACTGTAGAACTGAATCTTACTACCACAGTTTCACAAGAATAATGAGGGGATATCCTGAAAAGATCTGAATATAGAACAGTTAAAATTTTACCAAATTACTTGGTCTCACCAAGACTGATTTCACCTTACCTCCTCTGTTCCTTTTTTCTTTCTCTGAGCTGCACCATCTTTAATATTTATTTCAGTTATTTTCTAGTTATTGTAACAATAACACTGTTCTAAATTCAGAACCACAGAAAATTCTTCCATAAACAAAGATTAATACATAATAGAGCAAAATACTCTAACCGAGAATACCCATTGGGTGGATTTATTTTGTGTATATTACTCAGGGAGTCTCATCAGAACAAGTAAAAATTGAAACCAAAGATCACAGAAAAAAAATAAAAAAAAAACAAAAAAGAAATACCCTTAGAATTTTTAGTAAAATAATTTTAGATATATCTGAACACTTCAACAATTTTTTAAATCTGAAGAAGATTAAGGAAATTTTTCAGAAACAAACTAACAGATGAGGAAAAAAAATTATTATTGCTATTAATGGCTTTTGCAGTGTTGCCTAGAAACCCAGTCTCAGATCAGAGAAGCAGCAGGGCAGACACTGAGGAAAAAAACCCACAAAAAATGCCCCACATAGAAAACCCTAAAAGAAACCCCAACAAAATAACCAAAGCAAAACCCCACTCCACAGCTTTTCATCATATTAAGCTGAACTTGAACTTTTCAACAATTCAGGAGCCTGAGGGAATGAGTTAATACTCAATCTTGATGGAAAATATACAACATAAAATTCCATTGTCACTTTTGATTTTGCTTTGATTGGTTTTTTTCTGTTCATGTGACAAAAACAATAAAAAAAAAATCTATTTCATGTAAAAGATCTCATTATGCATCACGAAAACAATAAATAAATCAAATCCTTACTGTCATCCCATGAATGGTTTGTCTTAAATTCCAGATCTTGTCCAGTTAATGCAGAAAGAGATTCAAAGCATGCCCAAGCACGACAATTACCCAGCTGGTAAAAGATATCACTTTTTTTTTTTTTCCTTTATTCAGGTTGATCAAACCTATTCTTGTTGTTTAACAGAAACAAGCAATCAAATATTGACTTACTGATAACATGCACTTTTTGAGAAGTGAAGACCTGTACTTAGGAAATTATTGGGAATTCTAACAAATGCAAAATCCCTAGAAATTAAAATCTTCGCCATTTCATGGAATGATGATATGATCAATTCCATGATTCACCAATTCATGGAATTGAAGTTTTACAGGATGTGAACAATTGTTTAACCAAAAGCGCACTATGTTTACAGAATTTCGGAGGGAGAGCAGGTTTTGCATTAGATTCCATCCATTTGAGCTATCAACAGGTTTAATCAATCTTTTTGCATCAAAGTATGTTCCTCCCATATTATGAACATAGTTTACTCATGCAACATACCTGGAAAACTGTTCTTGCAGCCCTCGCATCTGAGCTCTGCTACGCTCGGACTCCAATGTCACCTCCCGTAATCTTTTTTCACTCTCAAGCCTTAAATGTCTTTCTTCCTCCAACTCATGTATCAGCTTCTCACGCTGAAAGACCAGAAAGAGTAATTTACTAATTGTACACATAAAACATATTTTAAGCAAACTGTTCAGATTTAATTTGGGAAAAATTATCAATCAATCAAATTAATTATCCTAACTATCCGGTCCCATCACTTTTCATATAGCACTGTTACACAGAGTAATAAACTAGAGATGGAAAGCCTCTCAGAATATCCCCAGCACATCGAGCGCCTCTTACTCAGCTCAGACTCAGGAAAGTCAGCATATTTGAAAACACCCACCCTCTTGTTCAAAGCTTTTTTTCTTTACCTCCACTCAAAATAAATGTAAAAAAGAATATATTTGAGATCTCCAATCCAGCTTGTTTAAAGGCATACACAAGAATCATGAAACAAGTCAAGAGGACAGCTTGTCACCCATCCCCTAACGATTCAGTGTCACAAGTAGAGAAGGACCTGATCCTGCAGCCACTTGTTTTCTTATTTTGGCTGAGAGGAGGGCCCCTATCAGTAGGACAGAGTCTACTTTAATCTATTTAATCTATTTAGTGAAATACTATGACAAAGAATATGTGTTTAAAAACTGAGGACCAATCTATCAAATATGAGAGAACTTAAAATGTCATTAATTTTACTAATATTTCTCAAAGGCAAATAATATATAGCTATTGCTAACTCTTGAAACATAGGACAAAAAATCGAACCCAGAACATACTGTCTACATATGTCATGGCCTAATGTGCTTTTTTTTTTAAAAAAAAAGAAAGAAAGTCCCTAATGATTTCAAAATCCTATTTTAAAATTAGCTAAATGCAATTTATGAGGAGGAGGAGAATGAACTGAAAAGTTATTAAAAAATTTATTGGAATTTAAAAAAAGTATCTGTAGTCTTCCATATGACTCTGTTAAACAGAAATGAAATTAAATTAAATTTTTCATTGTCCATTTAAATGAGATAACAAATCAATAAAAAAACCCAAGCAATTTACATGGTACTACATTATACTCCATCAGCAAAGGGGTTCCAATGTCAATTGTCTAAGGAAAGGTTTAAGTCATTGTAAAACGACAGTGGGTTCACCACCTCTATGTTTTGAAAAAAATCTCTGTGCCCATGATGCAGTGCAATTTGTAGCCTGTCAGACGTAGTTCCATTGCTGACCTAGATTTTCATTACATACCTGCAAAAATTTATCTCGAAATTATACATACAGTTTCATCAGAAAATAATAAAGGTATCTTAGTGTTAAGCTATTAAATGGTGGAGACAGATTATTTGTACAAGTCTCACAGCTATAAATCTTACTGGATAATAATTTACAATAGCAGTAACCAAGGGACCAAAAATATGAACATTACCAAGTGCAGAAGGGATCTTAAAGACAGTGATAAATAAGCAGATGCCACAAAGGGAGGCTGCAAAGGATTAAATGAAATATCTATATGCTTGTGAAAAAATAGGGGGAATTACTCAGAGAACAGAAGGCTTCTGTCTAGTTGGCCATACGTAATAACTGGAAAATGGGAAACTGCAAAACAAGAAACAAATTACAGGAAAATAAATAAAATTGTTCTAACTAAATTATCTGATTATGGTCCTGCTGTTACATAACCATGTTTGCCAGGTGCTGAGTAATCCTTGGTTTCTGCCAAGCCAAGAAGAGCAGAGAGCGCTCAGCAGCACGGAGAAGATGATACAGAACACCTTCATTACAGACAGTACCGCTCACAAAGGGCAACTCAGGGCAATACATGGGGAGAATAGTTACAGCAGTTAGTAGTTGTCCAGCTTAGATCCCATCAATGCCAGCTGCAAAATGAGACTGTTCCAGAGGCCCTTGCTGAATATTGTCAACATCTTCTCTTATAGATGCAATTCAGTGCTGCTTGAGACACCTAGAGCTTCCAGAGAGTCAGAAAGTACCAGGGAAAATGACATAAAAGAAATATATAGTTACTACCCAGGGCTTAAGACAAGCTTTCAGAAGATACCAGTATCTACAAAAATTGGGGTTAACACCAAGTACGTAACTGTCCCTACAACAGCCAATAAGTCACCTTGGAGGAAAATCAGAACAGCAGGCTTTGCCCAAGCTACCTGCAGTGACTATGATAACGGACTGAAAACCTAGTGATTCAGCCATGCTTTCAAACCTCACTCAGCCACAGTGACCTTACTCTGATACAGCAAATACCTTTATGTCTCTGCTATGCTGACCACGTTCTGGTCCTCAAATAAACGTTCTTTCTCCATTAAGTACAAAGTCAGATCTCCAGGAGGTAGGGAGAAACAAAACATGACACTTGAGAAAGCAGATAAGTATCCTGTCCATCTCACTGCCAGGATGTTTTGCAGGTTGCAGTCATCTCCACTGACTGTCCTGCAGAAAGAGTGTGCTGTATCTACATGAGTGGCCATTTCCACTAGAGGATTGAGTATATACAGCAGAGATTCACAAATCCAAACTTCCCCCTGCAGGTCAAAGAGTCATATAAGTTATTTCTAGGTTTCATTTACCTCTTGCTGATAGGTCAGAGAATGCTGTTGCTACCATTTACTCCTTCTATTCATGTGGGGAGGTCTGTATTATCATCTTACACAAAAAGATCAGCACATCCACTTGTTTTTTCTCTTAAGAAGAAAGGACCTAGCAATTACCTTAAGAAAAGTACATAAACCATAAACCAACAACAAATTCACATTGCAAGAACAATAATGTTACAGGAATGAAATGTCTAAATATCAGGAATTTCCAGAGCCAGTTAAACATCTAGTTCCAATTCATCCACCTCATGGGTGAACGTTACAAGACAGAATTAGTTATATGGGCCTGTACTGTTGCTATACAAAACTTGTGTTCCTTTCAGCTTAAGAGATGAACAATATATAAGTCACAAGGCTACAAGACCAGACATAAAAGCACTAACCCATCGTCTTGAAATTCTGGATCCCAGCTTCCAAAAATGCCCTATATGAATGGGGAGAAGACTGCCCATAGGACACTTTTACAGCCATAATATCATCAGTCTAATTTTTTATGCTTTTTCATAGGATTTATTAGCAACCTTGAGGCACTTCTGCCATTTCTTGCAGGCAGAAAGCAGGTATATTTTCAGCCAGATCACAGACATTAAATACTTGGGAGGGACCACCCACACTTGGTAAGTTTTCAGTCCCCAGGACACAAAAAAAGCATGTCTACCACACACAGAAGGTAGCTCCCAGCAATAGTGATCTCATCTACAAGAGAAATCCATTTTCATTCAAACATAGAAAAGTCATAATGAAGTGTCAGAAGAGTGAGCCTACTGTATAGAAAGACCAGTATTAAGCAGAAATGTGGGGGGTTTTTTTGGTCTCCTGGAAGCAGATAATATATTCCGGAATTCTCCAGAAATTTTGCGTTGTCATAACCTCTTTTATAAGCTCTCTGTGCTAACCCCACTTTATTCCTGTGCAAAATTAAGGTGTGTGAAAGGAAATGAACTAGCCAGAAATGGTTCAAGGGTTTATAGTGAATATAAGCTTACTGGAAAGAGATAAAATTAGCATGCTCTGTGAAGAAAAGGTTAAATAAAAAAAGAATCATGTGAAATGCATCAGTATACTTTAACACAGGGAAATCACTGCCATCTTCCAGGGAAGTTGTATGTGTTACCACTTGCCAATTCCTCTTTAATTGTAGCTTCTTCTCTCCATGAGCTCTGCTCAAAGTATTTTTCCTTGCTTCCTTTCCTTGCCTTCTGCAGCACAGCTATAACCTTCTCCTCTTAGAAGTATAACCCCCACTTCACTCTTGCTTCCCTTTTTCAGCCTCTCCAGATAGCCTGACTTTTTTCACTTCACCCTGTCAAATTTCTGACAACTTTCCAAATATGCAAAAATTTTATGTGAACAAACTAGAGTGAAAGACAGGGTTAGCAAACTCCACCAATACTTCTGTGCAAGTACTGGCATATTTTAACACTTGAACAAATACTGTTTGCAATTACTTTTTCATGAACATTTCAGCAATCAAGTTTCACTGGCTGCTCGTTATGCTCATGAGCCAGCGATTGCACTTCAACGAGTTCCTTTTTGTGTAGCTGTAGAAATGTTCGTGTCAAAATGTTTCATTTCTCAACCAGTCGGGGATATGTACCACACATTAACTCATGTTCTCAAAGTTAAGGAAGGAATCCAATTTGAGATACTGATGATCAAAACAAGACACACGAATACTATTTATGGCTAGACTGAAAATAGCATATGTATTTGACAGAAAAATCTGAATCACTCCTCAGCACTCCATGAAGAGACCAAGAGATAACACTTATTCTCAGAGTTACTGCTTAATAGCCACGGTCTCAGTCTAAGGACTGACCCATTGCAGCTATGAAACGATTGCCTCCTAAGAGGTGCTTCACTGTCTCCTTCAGTTCACTTTGCATGAACATCAGCACCTCTTATCCTTCACGTTTTACCAAATTGCAAACATCTCCCCTCTAGAGTGACCCCTGATGCTGTGACAGCAGAAAGCACAGAGGTGACAAAACATGAAAGCAGACATGGCGGGTGGCAACCACGGGAAGCAGGTGGCAGTGGATGGTGCTGTGGGGCCACGAGCTACACCATGGGCTGGACATGTAGTTCCTTAAGGTTTTGTATGGAAAGTCTGCCTTCTTATCTCTTTTTCCTTTCTGGGATATTTTGCTATCAACTTTAAATTTAGACACGGACAACGCTCAAGCCTTCTAAGTCAGGGACTTGCAGCCTAACTCCTTTACCTGTCATCGCACATAAAATCAGCAGATGTCTTGCTTGAAGGAGGCGACTGACTCCCTGACAACAACTTCTCAGAGAAGAACTGGGGGAAGTCTCTCCACCAGGGTGAAGCATTTGATGAAGTCAAGCAGATTTCTTACTGCAGAACCCCCTAGTCTCATCCCGCCCTTTTTGCTTGGCCTGCCCGATTCCCCTCCTCATGCCTGACGATCTTGCACCCTCCGAGTTAAAACCTGTTCTGTTGACAGCTCGTTCCTCCTTGCCTCTCCACTGAAAAACATTCTTCCCTGCCTCTCCATGACGTGCCACCCTAGTAATCTTACTTTTTCTTAATGTCAATGGATCAGACGTGTTGTGTGTCTGCGGCCGGCAGTTGGCAGCAGAAGCTCCTCTGTCAGGAGAGGCCAGGGCCACCCTGTGCCACACACAGCCTGTTCTAGCACATTCCAGCCTGTTGTCCCACCACAGAGCACAGCTGGGCCATCAGCCATGCTAGTGGCCCTTAAAAAAGGGCAAAACACCACAGAGGCAGTGAGGTGTGAGGAAAAACAAAACAAAACAAAACAAAAAACCATAAGTAAGAGCCCAGCGAGTGCCAATGTCTGAAGAGGAGGAGGAAGACGCACTCCCGAAGCTGGCATGGCCCATGGAGGGACCTTGGGGGACAGTCCCTGAAGGACTGCAGCCTGTGGAGAGTCCATGGTGGAGCTGGGGAAACTTGTGAGGGGGAAGGTCCAGCAGAGAGGGGCTGCCAAAGTCTGACTTCAGACCTCGACCCTGGCCCCCTGCGCCCCTCAGTCAAACCCCCAAACCCCCCACACCGCGCTTTGCAAAGCGGCATTTTACATTTGTCTTTGCTTCGCATTACCCAAATCTATTTTAATTGGCAATAAATCAAATTAATCTTCCCCAAGCTGAGTTTGTTTTGCCCATGAGGTTAAATGGTAAACGATCTCCCTGCCTTTACCTTGACCACATGAGCTTTTCCACCTTATTTCCTCCCCGGGCCCTGGGGTGGGAGGGAGTGAGAGAGCGGCTGGGAGGGTACAAGGCAGAGAGCCCACCTCAGCCCAACACACAGTATTTTATGCTTAAAATTGTAATTTATCATTCAGATAAAAATCATACTACTCCTTTGATCAATAATGTTATCTATATGTTAAACAAAAACGTGGCTGTGCATCAAGATTTAAAGCTATAGATAATTCCAAGTAAAAAATTAAAGGGATTCAGTATACACAGTCCACAGATACTATACAGGGTGTTACTATTCATAAGGGAGTGAGCCCAACATCTACAGAGGAACTGGCCCCTCCTTTTTCCATTTACAATCATAGAATAGTTAGAGTTGGAAGGAACCTTAAAGATCATTGAGTTCCAACCCCCTGCCCTGGGCAGGGACACCTCCCACCAGACCAGGTTGCTCAAAGCCCCATCCAGCCTGGCCTTAGCTTATGTTTGAGTCTTAGGAAAAGCAATTCTTAAGAAAAGATAGGTGTAATTGGACCCATTAGTTCAAATATCAAAAATGTCTTAAAATGTGCACAAGGTAATCTCTTCTTATCTTTATGGTTACCTTATAAGTAGTCAAAAGGGCTACTGTTTAAATAGAAACAAGATTCTTCTGTATTCTTGAATTTGTTCTTTGCTTCCCCAGTGCATCATAAGAAGGGTTTTACTACGGCACTACGAATTATGCTAACATGGGAGCACTATTTTGTCAAAAAAAGTCTACATGAGAATATTTAACACAGGCTTAATGTTGCTCAAAATCAGGCTAATAACTTTCACATTAATTTTTTAACAACTATTTTAAAGCATTTGCTAAGGAGGGTCACAATTTCTGTGTAATTAATATTGATTTCAAAAAGATACTTTACAATGAATTTAAATGAGGAGAAGAAAAGAATACAAATTTTTTTGTTTATACTTTGAAGTATCATTAAGTCATTGCTAACCTAAACTGAGTGTTTATGTATTTATTTTTAATGCATTTTCTGATGCTATGCATGATACTTTGCTATAAAAGTCATAATAGAATAGAATCATAGCCTGGTCTGTAACACAACATCCTATGAGCCAGAGAGAATCAATTGGCCACAAAAGTAGACCAGAGTAGACAACAACAGCAACAGAGTTAAGCAAACAAATAGCAACTACTAAAAGCACATTAAAATCAGTTTTTCTGAAAAGACAATGCCCAATACTGTTATGAATAAATATGCATATTCAAAGTACTCAGGACCACTATTTTATCACTTGCATGCCACTTTGGAAAGACTGCTGCAGGCAGGAGCCACAGAGGAGCCTGGGATAAGGGATGAGAGAGGGATGGTGAAACAGTTAGATTTTTCAATAATTAATGATGAAATATTAATTGAAATAGAAACTGGAATCTGCAACTTGGGTCTCCCATTTGGTTACTTTAACAAAGTAACTCATTTTGTCCACTGCAATGAATATTTAATTCTCCCAACACAACGCATGGTGATCAAACAGTATTTGTTCAAGTGACACAGAATATACCTGAGCCCCAGCTGCCCATGGCCCAAGCTGGCTGTTAAAAGCAAGTACAAGTGTTCCCTATTTTATAGATATTTTGTGAGATCTTGTGTTTGGGTCTTGCCACCAAAAAACCCCACAACAGGTCAAGGAGTCCACAGAAGGTTGGTGAAATCTCTTTGATGTGGTCTCCCTCCTGCAAAGTCTGGGGCTCCCAGGTGAGGCAGGAGTCCTCTCTCTGAACTTCCCTTGTGCAACCTGGTTCCAAACCCAGCACACAACCTGTAGGAGACTACGGTTCTCCGTCTGTCTAAACTTATTTCACCCACAGATGACCGGAAAGAAATGTGGTTACAGGAACAGAGAACAGATACCATTTTTTATTTAATCATAAATTGCACCAGCTACTGTATTTTCATTCAAATTAAAATGAGTCAAACTTCAGAGTGTCCTTTGTTTGCTTCTCATCGATCGCTGTTAAACCAAATGTTTCTCATTCTGTAATCAATACTTCTCTGCAAAAATAAACCGAGGCACTGACAAACAGCTTTGCAGCACATTGCACCGTTCCTTGTAGTGGACTTTGACAGCATGAAAAAACACTACCCCAAAGAGCAGGGATAAGAAGTGCATTGCTTATTGTGCTTATTACAATTTTTACAGGCCGCTTACAGCTGAATCATTTTACTGTAACAAGACTTTATTAAATTAGCCAGCTATTGAGACCAGAGCTTTCCAATGGCAGCAGTTAATATGCCTTTGTCCCTCGTTACCGTTTCCAGCTATACTGGGGATACTGACAAATACCCTTAAATGTTCAAAGCTTTTGCAGGGATGAAGTTACACGTGTTTTTAAAGCACAGTGAAGCATTAAGGAATAAACAGTAATAACTTAAGCACTTGGAGGGTTCATGGAGGGAGAGGGATGTATTTCTACATCTCATCCAAATAAGAAAGTTAAAGGTGAAGTTCTGTGGCTGCTTTGTAATCAAAATTAATTACCCTTTCACCTGATACAGATTTGTACTAGAGGCTAAAGAAGAAATTTCCTTGATTTATATTAGGCCTCTACTTTTGTCCCCAATTATTTTATGATGTAATCATTTTTCCTAAACTTATTTCCACTAAAGCTCTGCAACAGCAAGATATAAATAGTATAAAAAGCAGTATCCTAATTTTAGGCTGGTATCTTCTAGATTCTCATTCCAGTAAGAAAATATGTTACTTCTTTAGAACAGGATTCTGTTCCCAAAATGCCAGGCTGCCCAAATAAACCAGGAAAATCTAATTGACACTACATAATTTGTATTAGCATTTTCTAAAACTCCCTTGAAAAGAGTTAAAGTAAATAAATTGATGCAAATAATTTATTTTCCACTATGAAATGTTAATATGCGAATATGTCTTTCTCTTTAGCTTCATATCAGACTAGCACATGTATCCCATGACTACCAGATGTAAACTTCAAGCTTTGCTTGGCTCTAAAATGAATAGCAAGATAGGAAATGCTTATTATTATTATTAGCAATATTTTAGTGACAGTATTTTACACACTTTATATTCTTGGGTGATAACAGTGCTCCAGAGCAATTGAAGTAAATTAGAAACTCTTTCTTGGTGTAGTTACTCCTGAATAAAATAAGACACTTTCACTGTGCAGTAGCTCAAAATTGCCACCATGTGGCAGGACAGCAACTTAATTTAGCATTATTTATATTGCACTGATATGGTTTTAATTGCATCTGTACAACAGAATAACTGCTGTGCTGAAGCTCCTTTTTCATTGCAAGCCTACAATTAATCTGAATTAGGCAGGGTATTACACAAGCAGTACTGTAAATACAGTTGGAGTTGTGACAACATTTATGTTACAGAAAAAAATATAATTAAATAATTCATAAAACCTTCCAACAGAGCATTAGATGGCTGGTACCACTGTCTGCCCACCACTTTCCATAGGTACATAGACCTCCTTTAGCACCTTTCCTGGAGGCACACCTACAGCCACATTAGTTATACCCAAGCCAGGACAGCCATACACACACAGGTGTGCTTTCTGCAGGTAAAACACCACCTCCCCAGAGGAAGCAGTTCCCTCGACTCCTTAAAGTTCATTTCTGTGTCGTATTTCCGATGTGGAATGAAGGCAAGCAATGCATGTTTTGATAATTCAGTCTCCCTAACAAAACAATTGCTATTCATTCAGATTCACAATTGATAGCCCAGTTTGAATGACTTGTATTGATCTTCAGTTGTCAGCATAATTCATTTTTTCACATTATTTCCTTATAGGAAGAGGGGTGTAGAGACAATACTCTTAGCGAACTTGAAAGTCCCACATAGTCAGATTGTGGATATTTTTCATTATTACTAATCTTAAAATGATAACGCTTTTAAAAAACAAATTTGCAAATGTAATTGAGCCTCTAATAGCTTCTACATACAGTAATTAAAGAAATCTCATTTCTTTAAATTAAGCATAATGAAATGCTTTTCAAGATCAAATAAAAGCTTGAAAACAAAAGTAAGACAGACATAATTCCCATGAATACCTAATAGTCAGAAGCGTGTGGGGAAAAAACTGTCAATACCAAAATGAGAAACAGTAGAATAAATAAGTAAATAACGTATTTTTTTTCCCTGAAACATCTTCATTATAATGGTTAACTATAATTCCAAGCTCTTTGCTACATGTTTGGGTTTTTTTGTAAGGTGACTTGCATTATATTAAGATGTTTAATCAAGCATAAAGGTGTTTGGTTTTTACATCAGGTGTATACAATCTTTTCTTATTAGAAACAAAGTTTTATAACCAATGTAACTTGTTGACAATGAGCTTTTATTAATTCAGTTGCAATCAAGCAAAAATCCCCAGGCTGTGCCAGTTGCCAGTTTATGTTTCACACTTGTTTGATTCAAGAAAAATTAGAATAATGATGTTTGCACCATAAACAGCAGAAAAGTGTGTAAACAACAACTTGAAAGAGAATATAGTACACCCATCCAGGCCAGCAAAGTGTTAATTGTTTGACACCTACAATTTTCTATCAGATCTGCAATTCTTGAATTCTTCCTATCAGGATATAAATGCAGAAACATAGGAGGCAAAGCTGTTTGGCAAACCAAAAACTCACACTGACAGAAACACAACTGAGGTTTTGCAATTTGATTTTTTCACCAGAATAAAACTAAATCTTTGAGTAAATAAAAGTCACACCAAAACATTAAGCAGTGACACACTTATAGCCTGCATTTAACCATCTAGAGATTTCAGAGACTTGAAGAGCTACATCGGTAGATTTGAGCACTCTACTGATAAGTGAGTGACAGTCTCTCAGTCACTCTATAGTAGATTTATTTAAATAAACAGGCCATGGGAATGAACCTGCCACTCATAGAACAAAGGTTAGGAATAAATGAACCCAATGATTTAGAAAATGATTCAGGCTCAAGTGCCTTACCCAAAGGGATGTTGCCTAGATTTAGTAATCAGAAACTCCACTTTGGATCAGAAGAGAAGTCTCAAGATTTTTTCTTTAATAAAGGGTGTTGATCTGCAGGCATTTCATTCCAAACAAACAAAAATAACATTTAAATAATCATAAAACCACAAACTAACTCTAATACTATGTGAACAGGAGAAGAGCACATGAAAAGTATGGCATTCCACAGAAGAAACCTCCTCTAGATACACTTTTACCCTTACTGGTGGTATCACAGCGAATTATTAGGATACATTTCATGATCTCCCCTGCCTAAAGTTCTCTCTCCTCCTTAACAGCATGTCTAAGACTTTAAAACTTACTTTGACTTGCAGCGAGGCCCAGAAGATGAGCTCAAAGTTCTCTCAAGCGCATTTCATGTTCTTTGGACTTCTGACACACAGCAACGCTTTCAAAACAACTGACTACTCTAGAGATGCATGAGATGACCTCTAGGCCATATGATTTAGGGTGGTTTCTACATTTTCACTTGCTCAGATTAGATTTAATTTTTCATACGGCATGGGTTTTGTTTATAGTTAAGCAATAGATATTTGCTGTCAGTTTGGATGACATTCCAGCCTAGGCATAGACTTGAGGAGGAAAGAGGGAAGAGATTCCCTGAGCTCTGTAAACCAGTGTAGTCCCACACCTGAGACTCTCTCAAAATCTAAGAAAGATTTTTAAAGGGCCTTTTAAAAGCATAAATAAAGCATAAAGGGGAGAACAAGAAGAAAAAAGACGGGTAAAAAGGTAATGAAAGGTGATATGCCACTCAAGCTATACTCTTTATAACTGGTATTGGTTTTAACCTATGGAATTCATATGAAGCAACATGGTATCTGCATTATTTATTCCTATGCTTTCCAATGTATGCAATGAAGAGACACAGTCCCAAAGTACTAGTGACAAGGAGGGTCCAGCCATCAGGTTTCTTCTAGATCCAACTGTAATGGTAGAAGAGGTCACTGTCCCAGCCTGATCACTAGCCGGAGGTAACCACCCTTTCAAGTCAGCAAAGAATTATTTGAGGCTCAGAATAGGGTACAAGGCAGATAGTTTGACCAAACCCATCACCAGACACGCTTTGAAGCATCCTGGTGGGCTGTGAAGCAGAAGATGGAATACAAGCACAATCCCCACCAACTCCACTGTGGTGGCAGTAACCCCCAGCAGGGAGACAGTGACATCCTAAATGACTCTTGCTTATCTGCAGTGTCTGTGTGTCTATGCCTGAAGCAAATGGGTTTTCTCTCCCGTAACTGACCAACATGTTCTTTAGATGATATAAATGGGTTCTTTTCTAATGGACTGGATGTTTACAGAACAAAAACGGGCATGTGGCTGAATCAAGCATTTCCCATTTGGGTCTGTATTAGTGAGATAGGAGTTAGGCAGCAGGACACATATAGGATAAGCATTGGAAAAAACACACTTCTAAGAGTTTTATTTGGCTTTAAAGGATCGGCCAGTGGAACTCTGCTTCATTGCTCCAGGGAGCTCTGGGATTTACTCACAAGCTAAGAGTCACGTGTTTCTTGACCTGATGCTGGGGAGAATTAGGGCTTCTTCACTTTCTGGACTTCTCATGAACATATTTGTACTTCCTGCTAATAAACAGGATAACAAGAAGTTAACTGAAATAGATGTAAGGCTAAACAAAAATCGGGCGGATAGGAGAAGAAGAACATAACGATGCCAGTTGTGAGAAGTGACTCAGTCTGCAGTGCCACCAGAACCCACAGATCTGGGATATGTGGATAGTTTAAGTTTTCACACACACACACCCTTCCATTTGCCTTTCCCAGCTGACATACACAACACCTCCGGCATCATCACTTTGCTGCTAGCTACCTTCCCATACAGCAGTTCTTTTTCCCAGGCTCTTTGCAGCATTGCTCATGAACATGTCACATCTTATTACAATTTTCCTGCATTCGCTTGTAAAGACCGTTTATGGCCCGTAAATAACTGCAAAAAAAAAAGATATCTTATTTACTCAGCTGTTCCTTGCATGTATTCCAGAGTCCTATTGCTTCAGTTTTCTGACAAATGTATCTCTCTATCATATTCACTCCTTTAGCATTGCAGGCACTGCTTACAGGCAATAGAGAAATGTGGTGGGTTTTTTGTTGGCTGGCACATGTTCAATGCTATTTTCAACAGAGCTGCCACTGCAAAGTTTTCATTAGGGCTGATGACACACACATGCAGAAGAACTGACTCAACTTTCAGGGGCCAGACCAAGTTTGCAAGCTTGGTAACTGGGAGAGCTTGAAAAAAAACCCAACAAAACCACCAACAAAAAAACCCAATATAAACAAGCCTTCATGATGTTTTTAATTCATTCACTGGTCAAACTGGAGTAACTGAAAGACTGTATCTCCATCTGATACCATTTTGTGGTATCCTTTTTCAGTAACAGGTTCACTTGAATGTCTGTCCTTGTTTCCAGAGACTAAATTCAGCTCAACTCTCAGTGCCAGGTAGACTCTACTGCTGTAGTCCCCTATCCCTACTAGAACAAGTAGGTTAGATACACTTATACAGCAGAAGATCAAAACCAAACATAAAACTCTGACAGTTAGTTCTCTGGTCTTCATTTCCATGTTTATCTTTTTACACAAGATGTAACTGTTTCATTGTATCTAACCATAGTTTATTCCAATCTATTGATTCCACCTGGTCACATACACATCTGTCATTTAAGACACAATTGAAAAACATCTGTTTGGGTTTTTTTTCAACTTAAAAGCAAGCGTTGAGAATTACAAGTGTTTGATTTTCTTGAAGAGAAAAAAAGAAAAGATCTTTCTTTCTCTACAGAAAATATCAACTAAACCAAAGAGCGCAGCTCTTTCACCAATTCCACCTTCAGAACTGGTTTAAAAAAAAAAAAAATAAAATCCAACAGGAGCAGTTGCAACTAATAATTGCAATAAAGCTGAGCAGAAGTTCTGTTCCCTGGACATAATCACGTAATTAGAATAACACTAGAATAGGAGTTAGCAGAGTCACCCTAAATTTTTGGTATGTTTTGACTAGCACACCAATGTTTCACGTCACTTCCACACACAGTTCCTTTGTCTTTCACAGTGGCAGATGCTCCATAAAAGCAAGAGAGTGACCTCCTCGAACCAGGACATCTCAACAATGCTTTAGACTTCCTGAATCACAGCCGTCCCCATTTGTCTATCCACCGGGTCAAAGGAATAGGTTAGCAAACTCTTTGTAATTATATAGTCTTTAAGCTTTGGCAAGAAAGAAATTTTGCTGTGCATCTGCAGAACAGGAAATTTGCTCTTCGCCGGTGCTTCTGTGGACTGCTGTAATGCATTACTGCAACACACAACTTCCTACCACTCACTGAAGAATCAAGTTAGATATGAAATTCAATATTGGAGAAATAGGAGCAACTTTGCCTAAATGGAAAAGAAACACCCTGGCTGCACTGACCCAATGCAAGCAAACCCAAGCAGAGCCGGGTTCATGGCAATCAGGCTGCACAAGTGTTTAGGTCTTCTCTCTTCAGCTGTTGTGGGGGTAGGGGACAAGCCCCATCGAGTACCGCTCGCTGGTCCTGCTCCTGCCCTGCCATCTACACGTAGGGCAATAACTACATGAAAAGAAAAGAGCTAAGAAAAGTTTCTGCTTTCCGTCCCTGTTAGATTAAACACATTTCCAGAGCTGATACTCTTGTTTCCTGGGGGTTCACAAGGATATTTCTGCTAGCCTGTTTGTGTTCCTTCCAAAGGTTTTCCTTTTGAAACGCGTTAGATTGCTCACCTCGGCTTCTACTCGCCTCTTCCTACATTTTTTCAGTTTGTGAACACTTATCAGCTGATGGAAGATACAACCGCTGGAAACCAGCCTTTAGACAACTCTCAAAGTCTAGTTTTAGTATGAAATTCTTTTTAAGGCATGTATTTTCCTATGATATCTCACAAGTTTTCCCTTCTGAGGTGGCTCATTATCAATGACACAGGGAAATCATACATAACACCACTTTTCTAACAACAACCTGGGAATTCTGACCCACTCCTCTAGCAACGGCCACGGAAAAAGTTTCTTAAATATAAAATTCTGCCAGTCACTACCACAGGGCACTTGTTAATAGGTATTACCAGGAACAGGATGTTCCCAGGAGATAATAATTTTTTTTCCAACATTGCTTATTTAGAAATGATTTCTGAGTGTCACCATGGATGCCAACTGCGAATGTACAGTGTAAAGATGTAATTACAGAAGAACAGTCGTATGCAGTGTGCATACTGAGCCAAATCCCCTCTCCGTATTCATCCCAAGTCGCCGGGCTGGGATTATTCCTGGCACACCAGCACCCCAGGCTCTCAGCACTATTTAGATGCCCAGTAAGACCCTGCCTCTTCCCCAAAGAGTTCACTGCCTCCACGGGCAATCAGACGAGCAGCAGCAGAGTCAGATTAAAACCTGCTTTACAAATAAATGATTTACATGAAGAACGAAATACTTTCCACAATTATAAAGGAATTCAGCGGCAAAGTAGTAGCAGGCCTTGCAGGACACCAAGTTAAAGTCTCTGAGCCTTAAAGAGTTTAGTGAAGAGAGGTTTTAAGCAGCTGGTTATCTGAAGTCACACAACAGGGTGACAAAAGCACAGAAACCAGAGCTTATTGGTAGCTTGGAGAATGAGCGAAAGCCACTTCCCAGGCAGGTAAGGTCCTGTATCAGGCCTGGTACTTTCACTAGTTTCCAGAATAACTACAGAGTGTATCATGCCAAGCAGTATGGAAATAACACAATCCAAACATCACAGTCATTCCCACAGTCTAGACAGTCTCCTCTCGCAGGACATGCAAGCAAGTCCGGTCACCAGTTCCAGACTCGGAACACTACGTCATGAGATCTTCATTATGAAAGATCCCATAGAATATCAAAAGATCCCTTATCACAATGCAACGGATACAGTGCCAAAACAAACAGAAAGTATGTAAAAACAAATTCCTGACAAAGCAAAAACTGAATTAAATTTTAAGAGACTGGAGTAGAAAGGGAAAGAAAGGACAGATCCCAGTTGCTATCTCAACCTACATGAATCTGTATAAAGCTATATGATTTTATTACAGGAAGGCATTATTTTATTACTATGCTTTAACATTTCTTTTAAACCTTCAACAGAAGCTGCAGAGAGGGGTGATTATGCTCTGCCAACAGAAAAAAAACAAAGCTAATGGGGCTTAATGGCACAATGAACTTCGACAGGTTGGATGTGCTGCACCTAGTTTTTATGTCTATCTGCAAAGTGTGTGCAGTGGGCAGAGATGGGCCAACAGTTTTTCCCAGTTTCTGCTCTCTATCTTTTATTCATCTCTGCAGACTACTTTCTGTGTATATAATACATATATATATATATATATATATATGTTTTGTCTCTGCCATGAGGGAACAGTACCTTACCATGCTATCTTGGTGCCATGGAGCAATTATGGATCAGGGCTCCATTGCGAAAGATGCTGAACAAAGACTCGATGCAGAAAGGAATTTTTACTTTAAAAGGAGGGGTCTAAAGGATGGCTCAAGTTGACTTGCTCCAAGGGTCAGTAGCAGTTTCACGGTACAAGCTCCAAGAGCATTACATTCATTTAAATAAACGGGCACTTAATTGAAGCAGCACAGCTGAGCAACACTCTTAGTACATAAATTTTGTCCTTCCCTGTACAGAAACTTTCTCTCCCTCCCAACAACCTTTTCTGTCCCATTTGGAGAAAACAGATCATTCTTCTGGACCCAGACAGAAAAAAAAACACAAAACACCTTAGTTTGTGCAGGGACTAGTACCACATAGCACAAAAAAATAAAAGCACTGCAGCGATGTTGAAGTTCACTTTTAGATGACAACAATATGAGGAAACTAAAGACCGTACTCCCTGTCCAGCAGTGACAATGCTCACCTACACTGGCTGCTTTCATGAGACTGAGGTGAATTTGGGGAATCTGTATTTCTGCACCACCTCATCCTCTTTGCCTTGCTTTACCTATATTTTACAAGAGAAATCACTAACTAGCCCAAATCATCATGAGACCGACTGCAGTGCATCCCACAGAACCTCTGGAAGAGCTGGTACAAGCAGGGAAACAACAGGAAAAGGCTGGAATTGTTGCAATGGATATTGTGACCAGACTTGAATCAACAGACTGAAACCAGTAAAGAGGTTTTGTTTGATCTTACAAATGGGCCCAGAAGATTTAAGGACAAAACTAGGAAAATTGGTTTAGTTTTAAAAAATAAGTATGAACAAAGTCTCAGGAAGAGAAATGGATGGATTTTTCTCTGTTCCCAGAACTAACACTGCAAACAGACCTTTTAGATGGAAGTTATAGTTACTCGTAAGTATTATAAATTCTACACTAACAGTTTAAGAACTGGTCACAAAAAAATCCCCCAAAACCAAAACCAAATAAACAAATTAAAATCTAGTGATTTGTTTTATTTTTAATATGCTAATTTCCCCAGCTACATTAAAATAAAGTTGCAACGCCAAGTCTATCACAGCAGTTTTACCGCTATTGATCTGCACAGAAGTACCTTCCTAGTTTGCATAAAATTCAAATTGTTGGCCCACTGCATGCATTCACCTTCCCTCTCCAGAGCCTCAGGTTCTGTGACTCGTTCTGTCCTAGCAGAGATCCC
>BJBW01008719.1:280-18334 GCA_004320125.1 Scolopax mira
TGTCCCTGCCCAGGGCAGGGGGGTTGGAACTTGATGGTCTTTAAGGTCCCTTCCAACTCTAACCATTCTGTGATTCTAAAGGGGACAGTGCAGCTCTGCTCCACCACAGAGCATGGGGATGCCAGCCAGGACAGCCTGGAGCACTTGTTGGGGTGCCAGCCCTGGGGGTCTCAACAGCGGGAGAAGGTGTGAAAGGACACAGCAGGCTGAAGGCAGACATGAGCTGGAGACATGAATTCTCCAGAAGTGACCTTGCTGATCTTTTTTGGGTACAGCAGGACTTTACATGGACTGTGGGATGCAGCAGTCTGGCAGGAGGTCACAGCAGCCCCTGGAGGTTGCTCTAGCAGAAGGAGACTGCCCAACCGCTGGCCATCTATAGTAACCACGCGAGCCTTTTGGGGATCTGGGGTGGGTGACAGCAGACAGCCTGGGGTCAGGGGGGTGCTGTGCCACGCAGTCTGGGGAGAAGAGAGGGGGAGGAGGGCTCGGGAGCTGATGCAGGGGGATGCTGCTGTGAGTCAGAGGCAGGATGCTCGGAGCGCAGGGGCTGGAGGCCGGGGGGAAGCTGCCAGCACAGCCTCCCAGCCTCAGAGTGCTGACACTTCTTTTTGTTCAGCCTGACAGCGAGCACCTGGTGCCCCCACACGCGGGGCCGCCGGCCGCCCCTCGCCCGCAGCGTGCGCCCGGGCAGACACACACGCGCTCGCCCGCAGCCCCGCAGGTCGGAATCAATGCAAACATATGCTGCCATTAATGTGAAAATCACTTCTGCAAACATGAGGGCCTCTCTATTCACGGCCTTCCCCTCTCCCTGCAGGGAGGAGGTGGGGGGGAGGGGGTCAAGTGCAGACCTTTTATTTGAAATCCCTGAAAGGGACAAGGGGGAGAGGAGGGGGAGATGGATGGGTCTGATTGTGGTAGGGAAAATGGGACAACAGCCCAGACTAACCTCCGGGAGCTGCTGTCCCGCCATGAACTGGGCTAAATCTGCAGTGCTGCCTTCCCTTCTCCCTCTCCAAACACCTCCCTGGTGCTGCCACTTTAGCCCTTGCCTATTGATGATAAATGCAGGAGGAACATGCAGGGCTCGGGCGAACAGTGTCACTGAATGCCACAAGGATGAACGCTCATATAAAAGCTGAGGGGACAAATTTCTGAGAAGGGTGGCAAGCTCCACTTTCACAGTTAAAACCATGCTGATGAAGGGTGCTAGCTAGAGCAGTTTTAGCAATGAGGATGAGAGCACCCAGTATCTTCCAGAAGCACAACATATATATTAGCCAGCCCTGATGTGTGTGGGCTCTGGTCAGATGAAGTCAATGGAAGCTGGTTATCTGGATGCTGCTCCTCTGCCACGCTGCAGTCTTCAGTGAGGCTTCCTGCAGACATTTACAGCACATCTCCCTCCTCTTTGGGGAAAGTGGCTTCTCTCATGTCCTCTATTCCACTGGCCGCCTGCTGTGAAACACCCCGGGGTGCTTCACCCCGGCAGGGGCAGCGTCAACGTGGTGGGTGGGCAGGTTTGGGTCACAAAACATCAGGGGTCTGTAAAACAGCTGGAAGGGCCCCACCTGCATCTGAATGTGAAAGGGGACACAGCTGACGTTGGAAGAACCAAATGGAGTTTCTGGACCTCACAGTCATTTGTCAAAGGCTTTAGAGCAACGCTGTGAGGTGTCACTAAGGTGCCTTCCCCCACTCTGCCTCCAGCTCCCTGCTGAGGTGGGCTGTGTCCCCTGTACAGAAACAGCTTTATGTCAGCGAATCTCTTCTAGATATACCTGCCACATCCCTGCTCTCTTCTGGGCTGTCCCCAGCTGCTGCTCTCGTACAAAAAAATCTACAGAGCCATACTTTCACTACATGGAAAAACGCCTTCTTTCTCTGCATCTGCTTTCCGAGTCTTGAGTTTTGCTTTAAGGGAGTAAATTTTCCTGGCTCAGCTTTATGCCCATCTCAGACTCATCTCAAAGCACCTGGTACTTTACAGCATCTCCATTTTGTTCCCTTGCGATGTCCTAGCCCGAGCACGTGTACTGAATTCCCTAGCATCTGGCCTTCACCCGTGTCTATCTGTTGGAAGCTGAATGCATCTCTGATTTGGGAAATCAATCACACTTAATTGAAGGGTGATTGTTTTCACATACAAGCCTGCCACATCACTTTCATCTTTATCACATTCCCTTTCTCTCTGGGTTTTGTGTGACAAGACACTGCAGTGCAGGAGGGAAGAGGTCGCCGACCTTGGACCTGGATATAATTGAAAAAAGGAGGGCAGTGTCTCCTTTCTTTCCTCGGGTGGATCAGTTTGCATTTCCTTTGGCTGTCGGACCGAGCACGTGCACACACGCTCACAGCCATCTTTAATCCAGTCTCGCACACAGCCACGCTGCGATGCCATGGGGCAGAGCGAGCTGGTGCCCAGCACGGCTGGTGGCCCTTGCAGGGCCATGGAGAAGGTGCCTCCCCTCCGTGCACCGCAGCAGCGAAGGAGGAACAGGTCAGGATGGGGTCTGTCGTGTGGCAGAGAATTTTGGGTGCCTACTAATTTTGGGTGACTCCAGGCATCTGGAAGATCAGCCTCAGGGAGATCAGAATGGTTTTTTAATGAGATTTTGGGCAAGTCTCTTTTCTGTTCTCTCTTGCTCTTTGCCTGGTCACATTGGAGACTGTCTTGCACCAGGACTCCATCTTTTTTTACTGGACAATTATGAGGCACAGCTCTGATTTCCTTCAAGAACTCCCATAACACAGATGGTGTGTGAGCAATCCCTCTCAGTGGGACCCTGCAAGGACTTGTGCCCCAATCCAGTCCCATGTGGCCGCCTGTCTTGTCACCCCGCTGGGCTGTACCAGTTTGAAGTGTTGATAAGCTCTCAGCACACAGAGATGCCTTCTCCTCTGTACCAGCGAGCTGAATTGTGAGCTGTTCCCCAGACTCCAGTTTGAAGGTCTCTATAGTATTGACTTTTTCGCACTTGGAAGTGCCTCATTTATCTTATGTTCTGCATTTGTCTTTCCTGCCAGTGCAGTAGTAAGCGACTGAAGCTTGCTGCCAGCTTTTCTCCCTTAATGACACACCACATATGCAGACAAAGATCTGAATCAGAGCTCTGGAGTTAGTCCCCACTTCCTCACTTTGGAGAAATGTATCTTAACGCAGTACACTTCCTCTGCAGTTTGCCTCAGGGATTGGCAACGAAACCAATACCCCCGAAGGCTGTCATCTAGGGCAGGACTCCAAATTTTGGACTCATCTGAAAGCTGATGGTATCAAAAGGAGGATCCCGCTGGCTGTGAAGGCTCTTGGGCCAGGCAGCTCCAACTACCTCTGACTTCAGTTCTTCTCCATTGTGGTCAGATTTGTCCCTTCCAGATGTGGGGAGAGCCTTTCCCAGCAAAATCCCAATACAAACCTTCTCCCAGACAAAGTGTCTTTTCTAGATAGCATGGAAGGAATTTAAGGTTCCTCTGGGTGCGAGACCGCATGGTGTTCTTTTTTCTTAGGTACCTCTAGTGCAGGCCTCTCTTTTGACAGGTGCTGATGACTTGCAGCCCAGGCAGACAGGGCTGAAAAGGGTAGGAGGGCTGGAGTCTGTGTGATGGAGTGGTGGCTTTCATTGATTCCTAAATAAAGCCTTCATCAAGACACAGAGCCTCACTTCCCTCACAGTTTTGTAGAGCTCTTGTCAATCTCTGACACAGCTGCCAGAGCGAAAAAAAAAAAGGCTGGTGTGAAGGTGTGCACAGAAGCAGAATAGTGGGTGGGGAGTTGGATGTCTTCCCTCTGTAGAGAGGAACCAGAGCCCAAGCCCAGGGTAATGCTGTGATGTACCTGCTGCCTGGCTTTCCTTCCATCCCAAGTCACCTCTCTGTGCCTAGGATGCTCTGTGTCCTCCACTCTCGCCCAGAGGGGAGTTGTGTTTGAAACTTTGCATGATGTTCACCAAGGCCGAGGGTATGTGGCCAGAGCTCTGCCTAGGGCCAGCGATTGAATGAGGTCTCTGGGGTCCTCTTAGCATGGTAGGAGGCCACCACCCTCTCCCAGATTGTCTTTCTGAAGGCTGCCAGGAGTGATTGTATGGAGTGGCAGGGCAACCTTTTACTGCAAATTATGGTGTCTTGTAAGATGGAGCCTTCCCCACCGTTATGGAAGGCAGTGGACTCAGTCCTCCCAGAGGTTGTGGAGGACACACCAGCTCCCTGCCCAGAAACTGCTATGTTCTGGAGCAGGAGGATGGAGCAATCAAGCCAAAAGCAATGATCCAAGCATTATGTGCCTCTTGCACAAAATTTTGACAAAAACACGAAAACAGATGGAACATTTGCAGGTTTTTATTAAAAAAACAACAAAGCCCAGAAATATGAAGGCAATTTTGTGTTTGCTATTAGTCTTTTCAGGCTTTTTTCCCCACTCTTGGCAAAAAATAATTGATGACATTTTCCATCACCAAAAAATTCCCCCACTGACGGTTAAATATAAAGTCTTCTGTGCTGAGCAGAGCCGAGAGGAAGGAGAAGCCCTTCCCATCCCCTTGGCTCTGGCCAAGAGGGAACACTTTGCTGAAAGTCCACCTCTCTCTGGCCAGCGCCCAGAAAGAGAAGATCCCCCCAGATCACTCTGAGTTGCTGCTGTGTCTCAGCAAGATGGCATACCCCTTGCCTTTGTCAATTTGAGCAGCATCTGCCATTTTAGCCCGTGCTCTGGGAGCTCAGGATGGCCTGAGCAGCCCATGCTGGCTGGCAGAGGGAGCCACTGGGGCTTTCGGGGAGGCTGACTCCCCTCTGAGCTGAGGGAAGGTAGAAATCATCGCAAGGGTGGTGGGGTGGAGGACCACAGAGTGTCTGGGGACATCCCCAGGAGAATGAGCATCCCTGAGGTGGCCAGAGCATCTCGTCCTTGGCAAGCTCTCTGCCTGCAAGTGTCAAGAGAGTGGAGCCAAACACCTCCACCCTCATCCATCAGCGGGAATGAAGGAGCCCATGGCCACCCTCCTTCTTCTTCCACTGGCATTTGATTCGGACAGACGCTAAAAAAGGAGCTGTCGGTTAAAATAAGAGCTGTTTTTCCAGCTCCCAGAGGACCCCCCTGATGTGACCTGCAAGGTGTTGCAATCCCTCTCTGCCACCGGCTTGCCTGGTTTTTGCCACACGTGCACACACCTTCCCCCCTCCTTCCACAGTGCTTATCGCAAGTGTTTTGGTGGAACTGCCCTTGTCATATAAATCTAAACATAATTCTCTCTTTCCTGTTAAGCTAAAGAAAATAAACGTGTAGGGCTGTTACTGGAAGCCAAGCTGTAGGACTGCCCTAAATTCTCTTCTTATTGAGTCTGGGCTGAAAATCACTCAATTCTGCTGAGGACACACATCTATGCTTGCACACACAGGGAGGGAAGGCGGGAGGGGGGAGGGTGAAAGAAAGAGAGAGAGCAAGAGAGAGAGAGGACGCGGTGTGTATAAATATCTCCAGCTCTCTAGATAGTCGGCAGATTTATTCCGCTGCCAAGCCTGCAGAAAATTGACTTGTTTCATGGAGGCAGGCTATTGACACATTACCGCAAGGAGGGTTAGGAGAGAAAGCGGTGCGGCTGGCGCCCCTCTATTATACGATAATGTAATCAGCATTGTGGGAAATGACTGTGGGTAAAATGGCATCGCTGACATTTATATTAGAGGATATTGATGGCAGGAACTGTGACCACATCTATCGTACCTCCCGTTTGCCAGGATTGACACAGACGGCTCTTGTTGGCTGGATTTCCTCTCTCTCCCTCTCTCTCTCTCTCTCTCTCCTTCCTCTTAGCTCCGTTGCTCGCTGCTGTCACTGCAGATAGATAATTGAAAAATGGATCTCACCTTTCCAGCAAACAGGAGTGGTTCAGGCAATTACTGCAGAGGTTATCTACTCAATCTCGAGGCCTCGTCTCCGAGAGAGATTCAGAGGAAATTGGATTTTACATGGATGTTTTATTCTGCAAGGGCTTTAGTATAAATAGAGGCAAGGAGACACCAGCAGACTCCACGGCTGAGAATCATACGCAGAGGGGTAGAGTAGGGTTTTGACAGGGGGGGTGGGCTGTAGAGGTGGTGGTAATACCATGCTGTGGTCCCTCTGTAGAACTTCTGGTCCCAATTCCTTTGTTTTGAGGTTGCTGTTGGGTTTTTTTCACGTTTGGGGATGTTTTTATAAGGTGGGGACTAAAAGATGCTACCTCTTCCCACAGCCACCTGACTACGTTTTGCCCGTGGAATCTGAAAATAAAAGGGAGTTGTTCACAAAGGAAATAAAGGCAAACAGATGGCAAAATGCTCTGAAGATGAGATGGCAAAGGAGAGCGAGATGTATAAAAGAGCCCTGGAAAGTGCCTGGCTCTTAAAGGAGGGGAATTGCTCTTGGGGAGAGGATATTGCTCAAAGGCCAATTCACCAAGAGCATCCTTGAAGAGGCCTTGAAGTGCCTGGCTATATGAGAGGGAAAAATATACCCATGGACATAGTGTAATGCCAGGCTTTGGGCTGTGCTTCAAAGCCCTTGAAAGCACTTTGCAGCTGGTATCCTTGCCCTCAGAAACTGCTGAGCAGGGGAGGTCAGAGAAGGACCTTGAGGGTTTTGGTGAACCTTGACAGCTTGGTTTGGCAGGAGGAGACATCACCAGTGGTTTGGAGCACACATGTAGGTGCACATACGTGCGGTGTGGATTGCACATGGCCTCTGTTTGGAAACATTTATAGGAATTCTCTTGCTGGGAATCTGGTCTTGCAAACAACAGGGCATTATTGTTATTGTTGTAGAACTCTCAAAACTCTGTTTCATAGATAGATAAATAAGATGTTGCTGTCTAGGGCTGTCAGTACAGCACCTTTCACCAGCATGGAATTCACTTTTAAATGAAATCATAAAGAGAAAAGATTGGAAAGGGTTTCTGTCAGTGGCTTAGCAAACATGGTGGCTGAGACAGTTTTGTCTGGAGGAATCCGGGTCATGAAGCCCATTCCTGCTGCTGCCCGGCGAGCACAGAGGGGTGGTCCCACAGAAAGGCTCAGCAGACGTTCTGGATCATTGACCACTTTCCTGAGAAAGGTAGGGTCTGCCAGGAAGGGTTTGGGCAAAGCTGATTCCCCACTTGGGAGATTCACTCGTCTTTCCGTAGGTAATCTGTAACACGTGGGGTGCTTGCACGTGTGGGTGAATACTCATGCAAAGTGCCCTTGTGCCATCTGATTGGTTTCACTCCCAGCCAGCGCAGGATGTGTAAGGGACACAGCTTTGCACTAACAGCTTTTAAGCTGTTATCCCAGGTGGAAGCAGGAGAATAAATTCAACACAGCATCGGACAATCTCATCAGCCCCTCTGCCGTCCCCCAGCAGAGACCCCTGCCCAGGCCGTGGGTCTCCACACCCTGCCATGTGCTGCAGTCCTGCTGGCCGTCACCAGCTTTTTCGCACTCTCCTCTGCCTGTCCCCTGATGTCAGTGCTAGAGGTGCTCGTCTCTCTTGCTGATCAAATCAGTCCTGACGTGCACAGCGGCAGCTTCTTCCTTGCTGAAAATCCGTCTCCAGGGTCCTAGGTGAGGTCCTGCTCTCTCTCTCTCCCCCAGGCAGCAAGAAGGCAGAGACAGGGGAGGGTGGTGGGGAGGGCCAGGACAGGCTCCCCCACCCCTCACACCTCTTCTCCCCATGGTACTGGAAGCCAGAGGGCTCCCAGAGCTGATTGCCTATTCTGGTGGTGAATGCAGGGCTGGAGATGAAGCCAAATTGCTTCAAAAGAGCAACAAAAGCCCACATTTTCAAGCGAAAGAGGAGATGAGCTGTGGAGATCAAACCTAAGGCAGGGATGGCTGCCATGTTCCTGGAGATCTTGAATCTGGGAGGGATGTTCTCTGGGAAGCCAAGCACAGGCCATGCAGCTGAGCAGTAGGTGAAATCTCCCAGCTCCAGGGTGGCAGGCTGGGAGGGGAAGACTGGGCCAGGATAAGTAAGGCTTTCTTGTCCTTCCTTCTGCATCAGCCCTGGGCTTCCACTGGTGGCCACAAGAAAAGACCTCCTGCACCAGGACCCCAAAGCACAGTCATCCAGGTTGAGTAAAAATTGGTGGCCAAGCTCTCTGAAAATGGCTCAATTAAAAAAAAAAAAAAAAAAGCATGTACAGTATAAAGCCTGTGGAGTTAAAATTTTCCTCTTGCTTTTGCACATCTTTTTCAAGTAAAGGAAGTACTGAGTTTCTATGATGTGACCAAAAAAAGCATTTCCCTGAAGAATGACAAAAATCTTCTTGTTGAGTTGCAAATGATAGACTAAAAGAGGGTGAGAAGTCTAGACACAAGGAAGAACTGTTTTAAAAAAAACAGCAGCAAAAAAAATTTCAAATCACAATGAAATAACACATTGGCTTCATTTCCTTCTGAAATTTTTCATTTATAGAAAAAGGCAATGAAACGCTGCTGAAATGACGTTTTTGACAAAAGTGCCATTTTTCAGCATGACCTCTTGGACCCACTCACACCAGGGCTGCTAACTAGTTCTGCGTTCATCAAAGCCTGCAGGAGCGGAGGGCAGCGCACCGTGTGCTGATGAGCAGAAATGCCTTGGCTTTTTCTCCACCAGTGCCTTGTGGAGCAGCTTCCACAGGTGACGTTCAGGCTGGGCTAGTGGTGTCTGTGACTTCCACAAGGCCACAGAAGAAACAGTGGTGGCTCGAAGAGGCTTCATAGTCATCAACAAGCTGCTCTCGTGGACGTGATTTACTCCTGGGGATTGCTTGCTCCTGACAGGCTTGTACCAACACAGCTCTGGAAGGGGAACGTGGCTTTCAAAAGCCAAGGAGCTTTCCATCTCCAAGCTGCTGGTCTCAATGGTCAGCCCCAAGTTAGCACATAAAGAAATGCCTCCTGGAGAGTGCCAGGGCAGGAGTTAGGATGTTCTGAGTAACACAGAGGAAACAGCAAGGCTCCTGCCTTTCCTGCTTTCTGAATCAGGAGCGGACGGATGCCCAGGGCGAGGTGAGAGACCATGCTGCTGCCTCAGCTGAAGTTCTTTGTGGTGGACCACAGTCCCACACACCACCACAAAAAGTCCCCTAATACATCTAGCCATTGATCTGAGTGTCCGAGTACATTGTATTCCCTATAACTCCTGTAATTGCCCTGAATATAGTATTTGCTTTCATTGCTTGGCCTTGATTGCTGTGGACTGTTATTGCATATTCAGAAAATAGCTGCTGTGTTCCACCTTGGAAGAGACTGCATCCCACAAAGGTGGTGAGGAGGTTTTGCTGCTGTCTAAATAAGCTTTCCTGAAGTGGGATGGATGCCATGAGACTTAATCTCCTTTAAAAGCTTCAAGCTCCTTGGATGGAGGAGCACAATATTATTTTATTAGCATTACCACAACTGTTAGGAGTATTACTAATATCAATCTTATTATAGTAATAATATCTGGTCAGAATCAAAAATGATGAAGCTTGACTATCTGGCCAAAGTGCTGGGTCTCAGGCCATATGCCAAAGGTTTCCCTAGTGGGCAATTAGGGATAGTCCACCAACGATTCCACCCCAAGGAAATAAGCCTTGGAGATGCTTACAATGCAAGACGCTAGTATGTTGTTCCTTGAGTTAGTTTTTGCCAGTATTATCCTACTGAGGTGAGATGTCCTCCCTCGATGAAGATCCTCCCTGTCTCTCCAGTCCCAGACCATAAAGAATTGCTTCTAAAAACCGGTTGGGGGCTGACCTGCTGGAGAGCACCTCTGAGGAAAAAGATCTGGGAGTCCTGGTGGACAACAGGATGACCATGAGCCAGCAATGTGCCCTTGTGTCCAAGAAGGCCAGTGGCACCCTTGGGGACATCAGGAAGAGTGTGACCAGCAGGTCATCCTCCCCCTCTGCTCTGCCCTGGTAAGGCCCCATCTGGAGCATGTGGTCCAGTTCTGGACTCCCCAGTTGCAGAAGGACAGGGAACCACTGGAGAACGTACTGTTGGATGAATGTTAACCCCTTTGCTCCCTCCTATATTTGCAGATGTATTTGCTCAGCCACAGAGTGAATCACATCCACCTGCAGACCTGATCTGGAGACATTAAAAAGGTGCTTTGCTCAATTCATGTTTAACCTCTCCCCATGTCCTTGCCTTGGCCGTGCCACCTTCCACTCCTGACTGGATCTTTCCAGCTTTGCTTTCCTTTCCTTCCCACCTCTCCTGGTATCCATTACATCCACCCCCGGGGGCGGGAGGAAGGTGGGAAGGATTCGTGGCATTGATCAATAACTCTTTCCTGCCCAGCCAGGAACCCAACCCGCCCAACTTTATTGCTGCAACCAGATCCCGGCTCAAGGGATGTTACGACAACCCGCCTGGGCCGCGGGGGCCAGAAGAACAAATACCTTCCTAACAGGCATGACTTCAGCTCGCACATGCCCCGCTCCCCGGATGGCTCCTCTGACAGAGGAAGCCCCCGCCAGGATTTAAATGTCCCAACTACTTCCTGAAATCGTCACTCCTGCTCGTTATCTCGCCCTCCCATCACCTGCACCAGCACGGACCCTCTTTGAAGGGAAAGGAGAGCCCTGGGAAGGAAGGGGAGGAGGAGGAGGTATGCAAGTCCTGGTGATCTGTCCCTATGGCTGGGCGATGGCGACGGACCCCAAAGATGAAATATCTGAGCACTCTGGCCAAGCCTTTTTACTACCTGCAATGGAAAATGAATGCCAGCTGCAAATCAGGGATTTCAACAGCCTCTCTGAAGGCACGTCAAGCATTTTATGGCTGGAAATACATTGAGGGTTTATTATGGGCTGCCCACTGATCTTTCCTGCATGCATGCAATAGCCGGACCCTGTTCCCATCCTCCCTTCAGATGGGGAGGGGTCCCCACAAATTGATCAGTTTTCGGATGGCAAATTGATTGGTTCCATCTGCTGCTTCTCTGCTTTCTGGCTCCTGAGCAGGGATTTAACCTCATGCCGAGACAGGCTGGAAGCTGATTTTCGGAGGGCAGCCTGGGCCTGTGGTGGGATGCAGCATATGTCGCAGACCTGTCAAATGTCACCCACAGCAACACTCATCCCACAGCTTCCTCCACAGCAGGATAGGGCTTCTCACTTCCCAGCATTATGCCCTGACCTCCTCATTCTCCAGCACCCGACATGTGGTAAACCCCACACCTTCATGAGAGGAGCACCCCCAATCATCTGGTTCCACGCAGGGGTCTTGGGAAAGCAGGCACAGTAATGGGAGCCAGACCTCCTGGAGATGGGAAGCAACTGGGATATAGCAACACAGCTTTGCAAACCAGCACACAAGCTCTGCAGGAGTCTGGGCACACCAGCTGTTGGAGCAAACATCTCTTGGCTTAACTGCTAGACGTTCTACAGCCATGTCTTCATTACACCGCAACCTCTCCCAGATTAATGGGGGCTTAACTTTGCAGCAGAGCAGTCAAAACAGGGAGGACCAGCTACACTGAGCAAAGAAAGGCAGCAAGGGGATCGTGCTCTTCTTTCATGGTTTGAGCTCTTTCTTTCAGAGAAGGTGTTACTTCGGGTCTCTCTTCTTCCCAAGCACTTACATTCCTAAAATCTGTCAGAACTTCACATCTTTGAGGCCTCCTCCCTTCTGTTAAAATTACTCAAAACTGCCCAACAGTTTCAAAAGTCATTGAGGAGAAGACAGACAAGCATAGATGCAAACAGGGGGACTAAAGCTTGCTTCCATAGGAAAACCCAAAAATTGCAGCCCTTTGAGCAACAACCATAGATCACAGACACCAGAGCTGGGGACAAAGGCATTGGGCTTGCAGAAATTAAATGTATTGCTAGCCAGTGGGACAGACCTGCTACCAAAGCCTCTGGCAGATGGCTGTACCTCTCCATATGTACTGTATATATAAGACCATATACCTGGCTGTTCCCAGCAAGGCTTCTGAAGGAACCCTCTCCATGTGCTTGCCAAAATGGTAATGTAGCCCTCTTACTATGCTACAAAATAAGAGATTCCCTTCGAAAAGCAGATGCAGTTGATGTTCTTGCTGTTGATCTACCCTCTTTGCTGTACCTCACTCCTGCTTGTCCCACCATGGCGTACTAGCCTGGGTGCTAAGAGGCTTGCTGGGCAATGCCACCCAATCCAACCCTGCTGTTGGGTATCACACAGCTGGGTATTGCCAGTCTTACTCTTTGCTCTGCTGCCAACCATGTCATTAGCATTGGTAGCTCCCTCCCTGCCCATAATCCTGTCCACCCTCCTGGTGGGTCTCCCCACTTCGCTCTCATCTCAAATTGCTTACAGGATCTGGCTTTTGTCCCCGCTTGAGAAACAGATCCATGTACCATGCACACCTCAACCATCCAGGTCCTTCTGTTCAGCCACTTGTTTAATGGCTCTTTTTGATTTCTATTGATTGGTCCCTGCTCTTCCCATTGCACTCACACCACATTTTCAATCTTTCTCTGCCAAAAAATTATAAAAATAAAGAATTTTCCTTGCGGTGTCCTGGTGCTAGGAATTTGGGACCTGAAGACATGCATAAAGTCATCACCACCAGTGATGAATCAGGAGAGCTGGGGATTACATAGGGGAGGAAGAAGAACACAGGAAGGAAAGGGGGAGAGGAACAGGAGTAAATCTGAGGAGCTGTGGGAAGGGACAAAACCTGCTACCATGTCACCTCCTGAGGGAACACTAGTGTGAGGTCTTAGTTGGAAAAAAACACACTCCAAATGCAACCTGGGGACAACAGGACTGTAAATCAGTTCTTTCCCAGTGCTACGGCAGCTGTCTTGGCCTGTGCCACAGCTGCCATCTTGGTCTGTGCCATGGCAGCCATCCTGACTGATCTACCTCAACTGGCCACTAAGTCTATGAGCACATTCCCCTGACATTTCATATCTGAATTCACTGTGGGAGTGTCAAGTACCTCATGAAACTTATGCTGTCCATGGCCTGGGCACCAAGGAAGGGCTGTAGCACCCCAGGGTGTCTTGGCTCTGGGCACTGCTTGCTCGGCAGCTATTGTCCCTGGACTTCTGCTTTGATGTGAGGAGCAGCATTGAGGTGTCTGGCCAGGGGTCCTGGTGTGGATGCCCATCCCCTCGTATACTCCTGCTACCATCTGCTGGAAGGAATCAGCCTGTGCGCTTGACCACTGCGCAGAAACCCTGTTGGGAGCCATAAGGCACTGGGGTGAACCTGCCCGCTTGTGGCCTCCTGCATGTTGTTTGAAGACTGCAATTCCTGAGGGCTTCCTCAGTTCTGACACTGCCGTGCTCCACAGTCTTGCATGAGTTATTGATTTTGTTTGTACCTCAGTTTCTTTGCTGCTGCTTAAAACACCTGGTGTTGATCAGTTGCTGCCATTGGACTTACTGTGACTGTAAACATTGTCTTTTCCTAGACAAGGTGTCATCACCTTCACCATGCTCCCATCCCCGTTCCTCCTCGCTGTTCCCAAAACACTTCCCATCAAGCGGTGTTCCCCTGCCACAGAAACCCAGCCATGCCTTACACAAGGCATGTAGGCAGCTTGTCTTTGACCGTCTGGGGGATAAAAAAAAAGAAAAACAGTGCCAAAAGCCGAAATACTAACTCAACACGCTCTCCTGTGCAAGCTGGGCCGGGGACCAAAGACAGTCGGCACCAGGCTGGAAGCTTGTGTATTTTTGTTATGGGTTGTTGAACAAACCACACAGTTTTACCCTACAGGGTACCATAAATGAGCAGTGAAAAAGCAGAGAAGTGAAAAAGGAAAAGTATTTTGCCTGCAAAAAATATGCCACAAAGTAACTGAATCAGAAGGACATGGACTGCACTGTGCAGGGCCTGCTCTGTCTAAAAGCAATGCTCTTATCTGGTAGGGAAAGTGATTTAAGAGACTGCAGGTAAACATGGGCTCTCACGTACTGTTCTGGGGAAAAGTGGCAGAATAAATATGCAAATCCCTCTTATGTGACAGCCAAGACGGTGGAAATGATTATGAAATAGACATGGAGAAGGCTGATTAATAATTTATCCTCAAATGGAAGTTAATTCTTGGGTGACCAGTGAGGATAATAAGGTTGAGGAATCAATAAGAGCATTTACAACTCTGTAAAATGCGCTTACAAGTGCAAAAAGATGGGTTGCTCTGTGGCCATGCCTTGCATGGGCAGGAGAGGGAAGGGAGAACACACAACAGTGATTGTGCAGCATCCACAGCAAAGACAAGTCTGGAGAGTGACCTGGACATCAGCAGACACCAGTGGAGCTGAGCATCATCTCTGGATCGGTACCACAACCTGAATGATCCTCTGCAGTTAACACATGCCCTGTCAGCCCATGGAGGACACGTTAATTAAACCCAGTCACTTTTGAAGGTTCCTATAGTGAATGCAGTGTTGACAGAGCAGTTCAGTGGTGCCTTCACCAGAATATGTCAGTCCTCAGGGACAGAGTGGAAGTAACTGCCTGAGACAGTGAGTTCTTCGTGGGCCCTTGCACATCTGGCCTAGCCAATCCATCTCTTCACTGCCCCTGTGAAGAGAGCGTGTGGGTAGGAATCTCACCCTGCTCTCACAAAGAAAGAAGCAACGATCAGCAGCCTCCTTTGGTGTAAACCCTTAAAAATATGTGCTTCAGATTTCAAATAATGTCCTCAGTGAGATCCATTGGGCAGCTTGAGGTTCATTGCTTGTTCATCTCATCTTCCCTGGGAAGCTGAGGAATGGCTGCTTCGATAGCAGCACTGCTCTCGGAGGCAGCAAAGCATCTTCACATGGCCTGGCTCAGAGCTGAGAGGAGGTGCCTCTACCTTGATGCAGCTGAGAAGGATGGAGTCCCTCAGCTTGACCCCAGATGCTGTGACCCTGGAAGAGACATGAGCCCATGGTATGGAATTGTCACCAACAGCTTTGAGCCTGTGGTCCATTGGTTCCCCCAAAATCCCTGAAAACTGAGAAAGAAAAGCCAGTGTGGCCACAAATGAGTAAAATCCACATTGCTCTTGGCAAATTTCTTTCATGATTTCCTCTGTAATTAGAGCAGTGACATTTTGGGGGAGCAGAGGGAGGTGAGAAGGCAGTTCCCACTGGGGATGTGCCTGATATTGAGACCCTCCCTGCCTTCGGCAGAGAGTACAGATAATAGATTTGCACAGATTTCCTCTTAGTGCTGTTCATTCCCTCAGGGCCTTTGGCAGAGTCTCTCCAGCCCCCGGATGGCACGGTCTGTCCTCGCCGAATGGTTTGACAGAGGGAACATGGAGGGAGAAATGTGAGTCTGGAGGGACCCTGATAGATGGTCTTGCAAGACAGCTCTCCCCAAACCCTCCCAACAGATGGGTGTCCAACCTGCTTGTAAATACTGCCAGTGAAAGAGGCTCCATCCCTTCCTGACAGTTTGTTCCAGGGTTTGTGTGTGCTCAGAGTTGAAGGAGTTTCCTAACATCTGACCTAAATCATCTCTGCTGCAAATGGACCTTGCTCTCCTTGTTTTGTCCCCATGCTGAATATGAAGAATAATCCATCTGTGTCCTTGTATAAAAACGATATACACAGAAATATTTTTTACTTGCTGCCTTCTGGCCCTTTCTGTTTTGGACAAAATAAATCCAGTTCCTTCAATTTTTCTTCCAAGGTCAGATTTCCCAAATCTTTTATCTCTGTTACAGCATGATGCCAAGAACTGTGCACAGCCCTCTGGTTGTCCCACCTGCTGTTAGCAAAGTGGAATAGTCTGCTCTGGAGTGCAGTTCTGGCCTCCCCCCTCAAAGGGCATCTAGCAGGACTTCAGGAGAAAGAGAGAAGGGCTACAAGGGTGGTCAGAGGATTGACATGACCAAGCCTGAGCTGAGACTCTCTAGTTGGTGAAAGACCAGAGGCAGGCTAGGTGATGGAGGTGAATGTTATTGAACGGGTAAATAAGGAATGACTGTTCACTGTTTCTTTCAATAAAAGAACCAGGGCTGCCAAGTGAGAGCAGCAGGAGAACAAATGGAAAGAGAAATTCTTTGTGCTGTGTATAGCTAACTGGAGATGCTCCTTGCCTTGGGATATGTGGATGTTAGCTGTTTAAAGGGGTTCAAAAAGGAACTCCAAAATATGCATGGGAAAAAATCCACAAGAGCTGCTGTTAAACACAAATCGAGTATGTTTGGCTAAGGAAGTCCCCCACTAAAGATTGATGAAGACTGGGAAATTATTCTGGAGAAACATCATAGCACATCAGCCTTCTTCTTACACGTTGCACATCCTCTCAGAAACGGTGTAGGGCTGTGTGGATCTTAGATCTAATCTGATCAGGCTTTCATCTGCTCTAGCTCGCACCACACCTCTGCTGAGCATGGCAGCATCCCTTCTTTATTTTGGTGAACAACAGGCCTGCTAAAAAATGGATTCAGCATTAGCTATTGGAAAGGCGCTTGGGCTGACTCAGTCATCCAGGCTGACTCAGCCATCTGACCCAACTCGGTCCCATTTAGGGATTTGTTCTCTAGTATAATAAACTGTGATCTTAAAAACATTGCTCAGCTAAAAGAGCATGCTGGGCTTATAGGGGACACTGGGGCAAGGGTAAGGTGACCTGCCTTGCAGCCTTGTGTGGCCACAGCTTTTTTCATGTGTCTGCCCCTGGACTTAAAGCAATTTAAAGTAAGGTTTCACACATCCCATCTCAGCCAGGCATGAGATTGACTTACCGTCTGGAGCAAAACTCAGGCATCCTGCAAGGGTGAAGTCCAAAGCAAAGTGGTGTCTTGGCCCATCTTAATCAGGCTGAAACTGTTGGTAATCATGTCTTTTGTGTCTGTAATTTAAGCCTGAAGAGACAGAAGGAACCTAACTTTGTGAGGGAACTCTGATCCTTTCTCACTGCTATCAAGTCTGAGGCTGGAGCATTCAAAAGCAGGAGACTCTTTCTGGTATCACAGTCCTTGTGGCATGGATTGGAAGATGCCTGCTGCAGGTGGAGGACACTCAAGGATTTATAGGGCCCTGGTTTGTGAATGGTTTACTTCTACAGCAGCTCCTTCCAGGCAACAGTGCAGACTGACTCACCACACAGCTCAGCTGGTATGAGCAGCAGCTGTTGGGACCCACAGCAGGGCAGCTGAGAAGAGCATGAGTTATTTGCTCCGCTCTCCAGCCCCACGTGTGTCTGGTGGTCTCTGGTTCCTTCCTTGGTAGAGAGTATGGGCAACTTTGTTCAGTGCTGAGCCAGGGCACAGGCTGTTTCTACTTCATCCAGCTATCCACATCTCCACTTCAATCTTCTCCTCCCAAATGGACACCTCTGTGCTTGAAAGGCATTACCCCCATACATCCTCTGCACCTCCAGTTCCTTGAGGCACCCCACTGGGACCATCACTGCTTGGGACATAGAGAAGAGGCTGGAGGGACAAATCCTGCCCTCCTTCGGGGAAAAGTACATAGAAGTAAGCCTGAAAGGTGTGGGGCAGATGTAGGAGCTGCTGTTCCTCCAGCTCCAGAGATGACAGGCTTCTTCTAGACTTGGATAGTGACTGGACAGGAGGGTGCTCAAAAACATTGAGGGTGATGTTTCCTGCAGGAGAAAGTGTGTAGCTGCTCATGGTGGCATGAGAGGAGAGGAGAGGAGAGGAGAGGAGAGGAGAGGGGCCATTCCTTAGATTGAAGAAGGCCACAACACATGGTCTGAGATCAAGGGTGAGCACAGACGTGGGTTTCCAACACTTTATTTATTTTTACAATACTCCTTTTTCCCACCTCCCCCTCCAAGGCATCTTGGAAGCCAAGGCTGACACCTGCCAGGATGTGAGATGTCCAGACAAAATCAGAATGATCCTTTCCAAAACTGGAGTGGAGGGAAACCAGCCTCAGCCCCTGCAGAGATCAAAGGGCCAGCTGGGTCTGGGGTTGGAGGGCTGGGCAATTCCCAGGTGCGGGGGACCGGAGAGGTGTCAGTCATGTCCCCCTGCACATGCTCCTGCAGACGCTCGACATATGACTTTGGGGCAGCTGGCGGCGGCTAAACCTTGGCCCGCACACCCTCCTTCCTTGAGAAGCATGACGGAAGGGATTAAGTGGCTTGTAAGGTGACACGGGG
>BJBW01008720.1:0-17496 GCA_004320125.1 Scolopax mira
TCTGGGTGGTCCTGCTTTGGCAGGGGAGTTGGACTAGATGATCTCTATGGTCCCTTCCAACTCCAAAAATTTCAGTGATATTCAGTGATATTCAGAGTCCTGGTGCCTTTGCAGGACTCAGTGACAGTAATCTCAATACGGACAGTAATGACAAACGCGTGACTGGTTCAGACCCAGCTTTGTCAGTGCACAGTGTTCTTGAACACACGCTGGCACCACGCTGGGATGTAAGACCACAGGAAGGTTACTGTGGTTTGTGCCAGTGCAGAGCTGACCTCACTGTGCAGCCTTGGTGTGAGACACTAGCGGGTTCAGATCCGATGTTAGCAGCCAGCTCCTGTCTCTACTTCTCTGCGCATAGAAAACAGAGTAGACAATGAGCCAGAAAATTTTGCTGTAATATTTCTTTTTTGAAGTCAATGGTTGTAAAGGGTGATGGTCTTTATCACCTGGACTCAGGCCATCAGATACTGACTTTGGGGTGAGTGCTGGGAGGCTGCCCAGTGCTGGGGAAAGTGGAGCTCTTTTCCTTTGCACCAGCTCCTGGAGGCACGGATGTCCCCAGCTCGGTGGTTGTATCCTCTTTGTCTCCGCAGTGTTTCTGTACCTCTGTACCCATGCACCTGCTTCTTCACCCCGAGGAGCAATTGAAAACTGCAGCGAGGGAATTGCAAAATAGGTTGTATTTAGTTCTTCCAGGTCAAATTGTGTAGTGTTGAGACTTGGAGATGTGTAGAAAGGGTCGGTGGCTGGTTTGTGAGTAAAATGCATAATTTTATATGAAGTAATCCCCCTCCTGCCATATAACTTACTTTCTTGCAGTTTTTGCTCTCTTCATGGTTTTTTTTGTTTATCCTCTGCTGAACATTTTATTAAGGTACTGTGTCTAAGCAATATGAGCAATTATATTGTCATTTTGGAAAACGTGCCTCGCTGGTGTTTTTAATCAAAGGCTTTAATATTAATTAACATTTTATTGAATGTCATACAACTTAAGTACCTAGCACACGAACTGTGTTTCTTCTCCCAATGGAAAACATAAATCTGTGGCTGTACTTTACTTGTTTTCCAAGGTAACTTACTTGTACTTCCTTTTTTCTTTATTAAGCAGCATTGCTCAGCAAAGTGTCTGCTTTGAGGCCCTCAGTCCAGGAAGCACTTTTGCTTTGTGTGGCTGTGACCTGGCATTAGTGCTTCAAGTGGCTTTCTTGGACACACTTGACATTCTTGTTTCTCTTAATGCCCTTCCTGATGGTCAGAGGAGGCACAGCGTGCATAGATGTTTAAGAGAGGCATTTTCAGTCTGACATGTTGGGATATGGCCCAAGGATTCGGCAGTTGTACTGGACTGACTGAAGTGAAAACTGGGCATTTCTTGATGGAATTTTTTCCCCCCCCTGTTTGGAATATACCAAATCATGGCACCTGATGTAACTCCAGAATGCTGTGCACTTAAACACACTCAGCACCCAAGGTACACCATGCCAAGGTGGGTGGAAGTCCCTCGAGACCCACTGAGCAGGGGTACCCCAGCACGCCTGGGCTGCTGGCATTGCTGCTGGAGTAGGGAGATTGCAAACCCTGGGATGTCCTCACAATCCTGGGTACTTGGTGTTGTATCTTGTTCTTTGAAATTACCTTTTTTGATGAGCAGTATAAAGTCTGAAGAGCTTAGGGGTTTATGGGAAACTTTTAAAACCTCAAATTCAGTGCCAGTATTTTTGTATCTTTTATGTTTTTAGTAAAAATTAATAAAAAAACCTAGCTCCACCTGATAAGCCTAGTCTACCTTGTATATTTTAATGCAACATAACCTATTTCTCTCTAGACAACTAGTAAAGGGCAAGAAATCTGTAGAACGGGAGAAGTGAAGGGGAATTACATTGCTTGCTGAAGACTTGGGACTCATCTGCTTAGCAGATGTTTAAAATAAGTCTTGCAACTTATTCTGCTTATAACGTGTGTGTAGTTCATAGTTTATGTGTATTCTTGGTATAAAGACTGTTTTTCCTTGATAAAATCCATGATCAGCTAGCGATATTGCAGTATATGTGTTGGCAAGTCTGCCTGTGTTTGAAATCTGTCCAATATTAATCTTGGGAAAATTGAGGATGGGTCATTTTCGTTAGTGGACCCCTGCTCAGGAATTCAGTTCAGTCTGTGCAGTCAGGAAGATTGGGTTGCTTCTCTGTTCACAACTGCTAATTTTAAGGAGCTGCAGATTTATGCTCTTTGGCCCACCTTGTAGGTTTCCACTGCCTTTTTTTTTTCCTCTTTTTTTCTTTTTCTTTCCCTTAAATTGAAGAGAATACAGAGAAGGCTTGAAGAATTGCTCATGGATATTGACCTGGCCTAGTGATAAGTTTCTTTCTAACTGATTGGGGGCAGGGGGTGGGGAGCAAAAGGAGAGGGGAAGGATTGGACCCATGAAACTGCAGGCATCTCCTGGGAGCAGAGCAGAGCAGCACTGTGGGTGTCTTCTGGAGAGCTGCTTCTCGGAGCTGGAGCAAGAGCCGCGGGAGAGGAAGGCACGTTGCACACCCAGCAGTGGCAGTTGGCAGCCCAGTGCCTCCTTTAGCAAAGGTCCAGGTTTCTAATGTCCATCATAAATGAACAATATTTTATTTATAGTTGCAGGATTTAAGCTGACTTTTGCAAATCTACGATACTACATTTTTCAGGTGATATGCATTGTCTTTAGCCCAGATAGAAGTTGAACTGTTGACTAAGTCAGTGAAAGGGTCAGTCTGGGATCAAATTGGAAACGCTGTAAGAGCAGGTCACCTGTAAAGCTCTGTGGTCTCTCTGGGAGAAATGCTGCCAGACCTGACTGTCTGGGTACCTCTGTTTAGATGAGAGGTGTACAGCCCTAAACACAGCTTGGAAAGTTCTTAAATGTCAGGAGGAGCATTAGTTTATGTTTGAACAATTGACAAAATGGAATTCAATAATTTGTGCCCTTTATAAATTAATCTGACTTTTCCTTTGTCTTTCATCCTGTGCACAGACTAAAAACACATTCTCACCTTTCTTCCCCTCTGCATTCCTTCACCCCTCATACCTGGGCAGTGTATTAAAATAGAGGAATTCCATGTCTGAGCTCACAAAAGCTAAGCTGGGATGAAATAGTTTACAGGTCATGGAATGTCCCTGCTCCCCTCCCTCTTCTGTTTCCATACGTTATCCAAATCCTTTGTTTTTCATTTTCACCCTTTTTTTTTCTTTTTTTTTTCCTTTTCTTGTATTGTCTATGGTCAACTGTTTCGTTACTCTTTTCTTCAGTTTTGTCTCAAAACCCCATAAAAGAATTATACTGAAAAATAAAGCAGTAATTCTCAGCCACGCCGAACTTTTAAACTGTGTGTTCAAAGGAGATGTGAAGCTAGGTGATGGGAGTTTATGCATTCCTAATTAGAAGCAAAAGTAAGCAAGCATGACAAATTTATTGATGATAAACCTCAGCCCTGATTAAACATCTGCTGAAGCTCAACTTAATAAATTACAGCAGATTATTGCTGCCTGAGGTGCAGTTACCGTGTGTTTGCCAGGCTCTGGAAGAGCCACATTGCGATGTGTTTGTGGGAACAGTAAGGGCAATCCTGGGGCTCTGTGCACTGTGCTACAGGAGCTGAAGTCCCTTGTTCTTCTTAAAATCAAAGTAACTTGTTTCATTTAAAAAAGAAAAAGATACAGTATCTTCTCAAGGCATACTACTGAAGGGGACAAAAGATAGCGCATAAAACTTAATTTTCTTTTTGATTAAAGAGGATCTGAACAGATCCTGAATGCAGGCAGAAGGCTTTGAAGTTCCTAGGGCAACAAAATATTTAGCTTAATACAAACTTGTGCTTGTGCAGAAAATCGTGTTTTGCAGGTTAGAGAGGCGTGCAGCAGGAACAGTCCCAGGGTGGTTCAGTGAAGCTCTGGTTTAGTTCTGCTGGAACTAACCCGAGGGCGCGGGTGATTTGTTTGATGCATTTACTCACGGTGGAAAACCTGGATATTTCTTGAATACTCTGTTTTTACCTTTTCTTGCTTCACTTGTGCCCTTTTCTTTTCCTGCAGTCCAGCAAGTTCAAGTTGTGTTTTGTTTTGTAACTGGTACAGTATTTTCCCACCTTTTCCATACAGGGATCCTCTTTTTTCATAATCATTTAGCAGTATGGAAAGATATCTCCTTGAGAAAAATAGATTTTGTGAACCAAGAATGCATTGCCAAATGTTTGTCTAAAGCATGTCGTTAGTATGGACGAAACAACCGATAACCAGCCCAAATTCAAATGTCTTGGCAGCAAGCTAGAACAAAGAACTCTTGAGAGTCTTGTGCCAGATATTTAAACCCATGCAAGAGACTGTGCTTAAAAGAACAACATTCAAAATAGAACCCTGGGTGCCATAAACTAGGCAAGTTAGTGCAAGACAAGAGGGCCTGGTAACTTTATTCCTCAAGGAAGGATGTAGTTTCCTGGCTATTTGAAAACTAAGAGAACAAAAGTTAATCCTCCTGCAAATACTGAGTTTTTGTCAGGTCCAAAGTGTCTTAGGCTGGACCCTAGTTATGGAGCAGCTCCCCTGACAGCCCTACTTGGCGCACTGTAAGGATGCTGCAAAATAACAGCTGGCAAAAATCAGATAATTCAGTCCATTGATTTGTATTCCTGAAGCAAAAACCTGCTAAATCTCCGCTGGGAGGTGATTGAATTTCTGTAATTGATATATTATTCCATGTCAATAGAAATGTTACTTCATAAAGTGCTTTGGGATTTTTTTTTAGGAAAGTCTTTTGTATAATAAGATTATCATTAAGTCTGATTAATTATGATTGAACACATTCCAGAATCCAAGATGAAGGCTTGAGAAACTACAGGTTTGAGCTGATTGTAATTTTACACATATTTGTACT
This sequence comes from Scolopax mira, assembly GCA_004320125.1. Classification (NCBI taxonomy): domain Eukaryota; kingdom Metazoa; phylum Chordata; class Aves; order Charadriiformes; family Scolopacidae; genus Scolopax; species Scolopax mira. The sequence continues at coordinate 4,904 of BJBW01008720.1, forward strand.
GCACTGATTTTTTTGATCGATGCAATACAGAAATTAATAGTAATGCCCAGATTTATTTATTTATGTATTTGTTTGTTAAATTTGTGTTGATGCAGTTGTAACTTTTCCCTTGGTGTAGCAGGACACACTGATTTGCCATGCCAGCCAAGTGTGCTGCTGCGGGTTCCTGGCAAGGAAATTAGGTCATTTGTACCTCTTAAGACTGGTAGAGAAATGAGCAATTGAGTGAATTGTAACCCTACTCGTTGCAGCAAAGGATAAAATGAAGGGGAAAATGAAAGAAAGGCCTTTGCTTTGTTTTACATGAAAGCATACACATGTAGAGATAATTGCAAAAGCTGCGGAGTAAAGCTTTGAATGCAAAAGTGTTTTTTCATAAATCGGAAGTAGAGTAATAGTCCATGCTGAAACTGCTAATATAATCATAGTCTCTTTGTTACTGTGCAAATTTCTGCAGAGTAGTTTGTCTAGCATCATTGTTGTTGTTTCTGAATCAATTTGAAAACAGGGCAAGAGAAAGCAGAACCTCTGGGTCCAGTTGGGTGTTCAGGTGTCCAGAGGATAGCAGTGTAATGTTCTGCCTGTCCCAGCAGGAGATGCTTGCGCAGAGGAGAAGACTCTCCTCTGTGCAAGCCAGAAGGGGTCTGTCCAAGACAGAAGGGGTTCTGTCACCTTTATTCATGAAAAATAGCTGTTTATTAAATTAAATTAATTCAATTAAATCTTTCAATTCCTTTGGCTAAGACTGCTGTATTTTGGCATGTGTGTGAGAATTAGTCTCTGTTTAGAGCATCGCAGATTTACACGTAGTAGATCCTTATAAAAATACGATTTCTGTTCTGTATAATATTACTTTGCTATAAATCTATACATGACCCCACCTGCCTCCTTCCATGTGCCAATGGATACCTTTTTAATAGAGTTGTGAAAGTAAATCTAATGCTCTTCCCCTTCCGGAGGACAAGACCTTTCCATCATTAAACCTTGTAGTAGCAGCTGTGGAGTGACCTCACTTCAGCATAGCATGAAGAGGAAGGACATTCATGTGAAGACTTGAAGTTTTGCTTGGAAGCACTAATTTAAATCTTTCAAGGGAATGACTTCTTCGCAAATATACTTACTGCTCAGTGTAAATGAACCTGTACGGTAGAATGCTCTGTTCTTTTTACTACTTCTTGTATGAAATGCTATTATGGTACTAACTTCTTTGCATGGTGTCTGTTCTCTCTGTGCTCCTTTGCAGATTTTTTCTGCAAAATTGCATATTCTGTTTGCATTGGACTGTGACTAATGTTCGGATTTGTTTTCTCTAGTGCCAGTGGTGTTCTGCCAGTGCTTTTAGCAGGGGATTCCCACAAGAATTTCCCTGTCTCTCCCGTGTGCCAGTCAGGAGTTGTGTGCATGAAGAATACATGTATTTAATTTCTTTACTTTGGGGAGTGGGAAAACAAAGGCTCCGGTTCATTTTTTTTATTTTTTTTTCCCCCTCTGAAACAATACTGCCAGCTCAATGGCTGGTGCTGGAGCGAGGGCGGCTCTGTCGGAGGAGTGGGGTAGGATGCGCTGGCCAGGAGTCCATGCTCCTGTTCTGTTCCCACTGTGAAACCTTGGCAGCACTTTCCTTCTTTTTTTTTTTTTTTTTTTTTCCTCCCCTTCCTTTTCTTTCATTCTCAAGCATTCTTTGTTTGGACTATGAACAAAGACTGTTTTTAGTAAGTATTTGTACAGTGCCTATCTTGCTGGGCTCTGCTTTCCTTTGGGATTGTTAGGTGCTTTTGTAGTAATAATAAAATTAAAGTAGGCACTTAGTTACAGAATCACAGAATTACCTAGGTTGGAAGGGACCTTTTAAGATCATCTAGTCCAACCAATTAAAAAAAAAAAACCACACAAAAACCCCAAACACCCCAAATACTCCAAACAACACCAACCCAACACTAATCAGTATCCCTGAGCACCACGTCAACTCGTCTCTTGAACACCTCCAGGGATGGTGCCTCAACCACCTCCCTGGGCAGCCCATTCCAAGGCCTGACAACCCTTTCAGTAAAGAAATATTTCCTAATATCTAACCTGAACCTCCCCTGGCACAACTTGAAGCCATTACCCCTTGTCCTGCTGTCAAAGTGCTCTCACCAAGAACAAGGGCTGGTGTTCCATGTCCCAGGTCTTCCAAAAATTTTGTGAAATCCACAGAAATGCAGATGACAAGTTACTGACATCATATGTACGCACATATTCAGGTAATTGTAGAGATTCATTCTGTTCACTGCCCCTTCTTGCTCTTTTCCCCATGCCCTCTTGCATCCCTTGAAGCACATCCCAACGCTGCCTCCAGCTTCAGTGCTGTGCCAAGGAGACTGTGACCACCCACCAGCGCAGCCTGTAGGTACTCAGGGGAGATCACATCTGTGTCTTGGGGTGCTGGGTTTCTCTTTTTTTTTTTCTTTTTTTTTCTTTTTTTTTTTTTTTTAAGTATGGGGAGGATGATATGCCCCTGAGATCCTGCAGGATGACTGTGTCCAGGATTTGGCAGGAGGATAAGTAAAAGTAGCTTTAGAAAATGCAGCCTCGCCTGAAGGAGCCTGTTTGCAGTTTGCTAGTTTGGGAAGGAACCATGGATTAAGTGCCCCTGTGTCCCTCTTCTTACTTGGCAAAATAAGGAAATGTGAGCATTTTTTAGCCTGTCTTTACTGCTGGATTTTTTTCTAGTACTGGGGTGATTTCAGAACTGCACAGAGCTGAGTGCTTATGGTGTGCTGCTTTCCTGCATTGCCTACTGTGCAGCACAGACTGGAGGTTTTAGAAGAAAATTTTTCACTGATGCGTTAATTGTGAGTAAGTTCTTATTCCCATTGCACTTAAAGACATGGTGCATAAAATTAACCATGAAAAATTACTGTAACAGCAGCAAACTACTTCCTTATATGCTTGTAGTTATTAAAGGGAATGATGGTCAAGGTGTATGTATACATAGATGTAAAATATATGCATGTGTATATATATATTTAAGAATTATATATATAACAATTTGAAAAAAATTGGCCTAATTCCTGCTCTCGCTAAAGCTGCTCAGTGTTATGCACCATTCAAAGTACACAACTGTGGTTCCCCTCGTACAGAGGCTATCTTTGTTTTTCGTGTGAAGTCATGGTCTATTTAAAACTGTGTTTTAATAATGAATTTTGCTGGAAACTGGAGGAAATGAGTCCATGCGGTTTTGTCCTGATAAAAAACAAATTGGAAACTGCAAAGTCAACTGCAAATAAATATGCATGTCATATTTTGCTGTTTCTGCTTTTCGGTTTTGTTCTTCTTTTCTAAAGAAATTGGAAAACAATACAAAGCTCACATCATGACTTCGTATGTGCTTCCAAAGCACATGCTGGCAGTGGAAATAAAATGAGAATGGAAAAAAACCACTTAACACCTCTCATACTTGTTTCTGTTAGATTTCATTCCATTGTACTCCCAGGACTAGCCATGCTCCCCTCTTGCCCCACCTCTTGCTGGCTGGGTTCTGTTTTTTTCCCCCAGCTCTCCCTGGCCTGGCTTGTAGAGCAGTGCTTCTGGCCACTGCAGCCCTGGGCTGCGAGCCTCCCGCAATGTTTGCCTGTCAGTTGTTGGTGATGATAATATGAATAATCTATTACTAGTATAATGAAATTTAATACACTTATTGAATACATGGCCTGAAATGGATGTAGCAAAGATTTTTTATATGTATATATAAAGACCCATTCATCTAGTTTTATTGTTCAAGAATTCTTTCCCTTTCACGATAAAAAGTGACTAAAGTTATTTGGGCGGTTAACCTTGTTTTGACACCAGTTATTCCCTACAAGTGATTTAAACTTTTCTCTTTGAGGGTCTTAAGGGGAAATGTCTAAAATAAGTTGTAGAAGTCCATATGACCAGGGCAAAATTTTCTGTTTAATTGTGTAAGGCTAAGAAAGCAAAAATAATGAGTCCTTAAAGGAATTTATTTTTGCAGCAGAGGTGACAGCATAGCTAGTTCTATTTTCTCAAAATTTATTTGGTTTTCAAAAATTTATCTTAACAACTGAAGAGTGATAAACCCCATTGCTGGCTTCATGCCACCAAGGAAACTTCAAGGGGATTGGAACAATGATGCTTTAAAGTTGTAGTGCCCCTGTGGTAACTTCAGATTCAGGGGGAAAAAATAATTGATAAACACTGTTTCATAAATATTTTTTTTTCTTGACATTTTAAAACAGCCTTGGTCTTTCAGGTAGCAACTGTGAGTCGTATTAGCCTAAACAAGGAATGTTTCTGCTGTTATACGAGCAGAAGGAAATGCTGGCAATTAGCAGAGAAACGTTTAAAAAAAATCCCTTCTGCTTCCTTTCTAGTGACTTGAGCTGGGTTAGCATATATGGAACACCTGTAGGGTGTGCAGAAAGCATCCTGAGTTGCCTGGCTCTGTGCAGGAGAAAATTGTAAAAATATATATTGGAAACCATAGCCTGTCCCTGTATGTAACAGGAATCTTTCCAATTCTCCATTTTCAAGAGCTCCATTTTCAAGCCTTTTACTTGTAGTTGTTTTACTCAGGAAGCCATAATACGTTCACATGGTGTGCTTGTTCTCAGATAAAATAATAATTGTAAATTTTTGTTGTGGTTTTTTTTTTTTTTTAAGTTTTTACTCCATTCAAAAAAAATGTCTCTTTTGCATTGTATTACTGTATAGCTAGAGTGATTGCTTGCATCCCCTGGAGTTTTTGGTGGTTTTTGCTGCATGCAACTACTGATACTATTAATACACAGTGATTGAAGTGTCTGCATTGGATATCTAGTGTTGCAATTAGGCAAGTTGACAGTATTTTCCTTTGTTTCATTTGCAGGTGAATGTAGTTGTCAGAGTATTAAATAAAGGGAAAACAAACAGGTATCTCCTTGTTCCCTGTTTTGCTGTGTACGTGATTTGAAGTGTTAGTTTATCCTTAACAATGGCCTTTTTTTTAATTGTATCTCTATTTTCTTCTTCCAGCAAGAGGTTATCAATATTCTACAAGCTACTAGCAACCAAGAGCTTGATTCTTCATTTCTTTGAGTGTGAACAACTCTAATAAAAAGCTTCAGAAAGATTACAGGAGGATCACATAGTAATAAATAGCCATTCGCTTGTCATTTTTGTTCCATTTATTCTTTCTCAATAAAAGACTCAAGTCTGTTTTTTCCCCCTCAGCTTTGCACATCTAATATCTTGCCTTGTTACTAGGAGACATGGTATAATGTTTGTGTTACTCTCCTCCAGGACAGTGGAATTACCCACTTAATCCCAGGAATGTAGGCTAGTAAGAGCTGGTTGCTATTTAGCTGTTAGAAAGTCTAAAACAGTAATGTTTTTTTGTTTGCTCAGGGAGCCTTTGAAGAGGCCTCCTGGCCTGTCCAGACATACCTAGATACCCGGTGTGATTTTTATATACATATAAAAATATACATATTCTTTGACTTTTAATAATCCACGTATGCTATTCCTGCAATTTCTTGGCCTTCTGCCGTGCCTCAGTTGTTACCTTTGTCTTTCCCTGGCAGGCTACCTTTTAAAGAAAAGAATAATACGACTGAACTGCTCCCTTGTGAATTCCCCTGATCTTGCTGAGCTTCCTTGGTAGGCGACAGTGCGGCTTTTTAATCTGGTTTCCTGAGGAAGTGAGGTTTGTGCAATTGTGCTGTCTGTCCCTCCTTGCTCTTGAGACTGCAGGCTCATTTCATGAGGGGTGAAAGGGGTAAAGAGCTCCAGAATATTATTTTTTTTCTTTTCCCTTTCAGTTTTTCCAAAATTCATTAGCCAAGGAGACAGGTCCCTCGAGAGGAGGAGACGGATGGGCAGAGCCATTATGCTGGCAGCTGCCAGCTGGGCAATGGACACACGAGTCGCTCCAGACTTGCTCCATCCTGCACTGGTTGGTGCCTGCTGAGGATGTGAGGGGGACACCATGGAAAGCTGGCGTGGGTGGGACACGACCAGGACCTTGTGGGGCTGGGCTGGGTGAGCCGTGCAGAGCTGATGCCTGGCTTTCAGCTGTTTGCATTTTTAAGCCTTTTCAGCCCTTCTCTGTGGCTTGTTTGTAGCAGTTGGTGTTTTATGGTGTTTTGCTGTGTTTGCGTTGGCAGATTTAGTTCTACTCTTGGTTAAGTTTGTGTAGAATTTGGGATTTTGCTTTGAGTGAAACTTTGCAATTAATGGTTATAAAGACATGATGGTGGGGACAGCTGTAGGAGCACAGGAAAGCAGGGAGAATCATGCTCTGTGTGATCTGGATACCATGTAATCAGCAAAACTTAATTTTATTGTGATGTCATAAAATAACTAAGATTTGCTTTTTGATTTGTGGCCTAGTAAAGAAAAGTTGAATTTCTGTTTGGCTGAGGAGAACAGGTAGAAATATGTGGATTAGGCTGTTTGCTCTCTGCTGCTCAAGAAGATGGACTGCCTTCTCTCTGGGATTTCTCTACTCCTGTACCAGCAGTATGTGTTCTAGGGATGGGATACGTATGAATGTAATATTACTTCATCTTCCTGATATGGGATGTTGTTGAGGAAAACATTTTTCATACTGGTTTTTTTTTTCTCCTTCTCTCAATGAAAAGATTCTTTTGCACAAGCTTCATATTGTCAACAAAGGTAAAGGTTGCTGCATTGAGAGAGTAGTCAGAATTGGACCCAGCTTAGGGTATTTCTCCCAGCAGTTCTCCCCTGGCCCGTGTGAGTGGGAGATACCAGTCACCTCTTTGGGGGTACTGGAGCCCCGGTGGTGTCTTCTTTTCCCCTATGTGGGACCCAGGGGACAAGGGGGGAGCTGCAAGGAGAATGCAGGGGCTGCTGGTGCATCTGGGGATCAGCCAGCGCTGCATCTTCACCTCACCTCTGTTCCACCTTTGCATGGCCCACAGCTTTGCTTCCCTTCTCTCTCCTTGGCTTAACTTTTTAACCAAGCCCACTGGAAATGGTAAGTAAATTACGGTGGAATTAGGAGTGGATCGCATTTGGCTGCCGTACCGGTGAACCCGAAATGTGCTTGTGCAACCTGTGCTTCTTGGTGTCCCCTAAGGAGTGGCTGAGGAGAGAGGATGTCTGGGTAGTGTGCTGAGGTGGAGATCTCTACTTAATAACTATTATTACCTTTAGTAATTCCTGTGTTCAGAGACAGTGTGTGGGGACTTTTTTCACATGCAAAATTTAAATGCGTTAGTAATAATTAATGGTGAACTGGTGTCTGTGGAAGCTGCAGGGCAGTGTTTTGGTCAGAAGCGCTGCGTTAGTGTGCACCAGCGGCTTGTGAATTGATGCAAGCTAAATTAGCATCAAATTGAATCAGTTTGACGAAACTGTATTGGCTGGCCTTGCCAGGATTTTGGTGCCAGGCTTCAGTTTACCATGGATTATTTTGGTTGACTTTTAATGGGAACCCTGACAAGACCCAAGGAGGGTGAGCAGCACATTGGTGTGGAGTCAGGGTCTCACTGCAGGAGCTGCCATGGTGTCGCAATGCACAGCCTCCTTCTGCTGATCGGTTCTTCTCATTCTGCAAACAACAGCAGGATCATTGAGGTGATCGATTTCATTCTGTGCGTGATAATTGTTCGTAGCAGGAATGCTACCCTGTATTTGAACGATAAGCTGATGCTCCTTATCAAGCCTTCCTGAAACTAGTCATCCTTGCTATAGCCTCTGCTCTGCAACAGGTTCGTCCTTGTCAAGCAATTTTTAATTGCAATTGAGCATTAATTCCGATCCATGCAAATTCTAATATGTAAATAAAATTCTAATTCTCCAGCTCCTCTTTAGAGGGCTCTTACACTATGCTTGTTTCAAACAACATCTGCCTAGCATCTCTGAGTAGTTTTATGTATTTCAACTATATGGCATTTGGTGGAAATGAAAGTAAGTTCAGCTAAAATTATAGTGGTAGTAGTAAAACACATTTTCTTCTCCTAGTGTAGTCTCATGCAGCCTGGCTCTAAAGCATCTCCAGTGAGTAGCAGCATTACCAGCAGCAAAACCCCCTCCCCTTCCCACATTTATTTCCATGGTAACCCAGGGAAGGCATTCTGCAGCCTCAAAACTACTTTTGCTCTTTCATCATGCAAGCTGGCATTGTCAAGGACTGAGTGTATTCCTACAGCTTTGAATGAATATAAAGAAAAAAAAAAAAGAAGGCAGAAAAAAAAGGCTGAATTTAGATGGGCCGTTGTTATTTGGAAGGCTCTACAGCAGGAAAGACCGGGCAACCTTCAAGTGACCCAGTGTCCATACACTGCTTAGTAAGGAAAAAACAGTCTTCCTTCATTAATTGATTAATTTGGAGGGTGGGGATTATCAGAATTATCCTTCTGTGAAGCGCATGCACTGGCGGGGGGCGGGGGGGGGTACAGCGCGGCGCAGATGGCTGGCCAGGCTTTGCTGGGAGCCGCTGGTAAGCTGCATGCTGTGAGCTGTTGCAAATCATGCTTTCTCATGGAGTCTTTAATGTCTTTCTAGGTATAGTTTAGAAAATGGTGTCTTAACAGATGCCTGCTCTTTGACTATATTATATTTGCCTTTTATTGGTGCAGAGGTGGGGATGTTTAGTGGCATTTGGCAATGTGTGCTCTGTGTGAGCAATTTAGAAGCTGGTGGTAAAGTATTTGCTGTGTTTCCTGCCGTAATGAGATGGATTGATTATATGATCTCTATGGTGCATGCTTCCTAAAATCTGTATTTATGCAGCATTTGTGTGTAGATGCTGAGAGGATTTTATTACATTTGAGCAGACTAAGGCTATTTGATTGCTATGTGTGATAGGAGTAGCATATGGAACCTTGTACTTGGTAGAAGACAACCAATTGCTTGCAAACAGTGTCTTCAACCAGGGAAGAATAAAATGATGCTGTAAGTAATTATTTTTTAAATATTCTGGAAGCAGAAACCTGCCTGATAGACCATGGTCAGAAACGTTTCAGACAGTATCCTCATCTTGTATGATAAATAGGTTGAACAGATTACTATTTTTTAATTTTATGCTTCTGTCTGTTTCCATGTTGTCTGAGTACATGAATCACAGTGCAGTACTAGTATTGATTAAAATACTTCAGGGCTGCTGCTTGATCAAAGGACGGAATTGCTGTTTGAGTGGCTTGTGACAAGCTGCCAGGATTGTTTTTTTTTTCTTTCCATGCTTTACTTTGTAGGGGAGGGGTAAAAATGTAGCTTTCTTCTAAATGTGTTCTGAAGTACATAATGGATGTGAAGTCACCATGACAACATGGGGACCTGCATCAGATATTCCCTCCACCCCTTCTGTGTTTTGTTGATCTCTAAATATTTGTTATTTATGTATTCTCTGAGATGTTTGAGGAGAATATCTTATAGCTCCTATTGCTACGGGACTTTTAATGACTCTTAAAATTATGTTTGCAGGGTTTTCTTTGGTTAAGCCCAGTCCAATGTATATATTTTGCTGTACAACAAGGACATGAGCACCTCTGGTAGGAGCTAAGGGTCTACATTTCCCTTGGTTCCAACACTGTAGCCCTGAAAACTTATGTTGAGCTCTTGCATGATCCTGGAGCTTCCTGTATTCTCCTGGCATTGCTGTATTGGATGTGGAACCTGGGGTAACTTTGGAAAGTTATGTGCATGCTAAGGTGTAACAACATCTTCATTCAGACATAGCTGTAGTTTGAGGCAAGCATGGAGACAGCAAGAAAAAAGTCTGATTGTGGTCAGGAGACAAACAGTTCTTCCACTCTTCTCTGCTGAGGGGTGCTGAATGCACCTCCCAGGTAAGAAGAGGGTGGAGATATTTGCATGACATGGTGCCAGACCTTCATTCCCAACTCGTTGGGACTTACTGAAGACATACTGCCTGGGGTGCAGCGATATTTGTGTTCAGTTCTATTCCACACTTGGTCTGAGGCACTCAGATTTCACCATTCACAAATTATTCTACCAAGGGTTAGACCCTATTGGGCACTTCAAGCTCTTCTGAAGAGACTTGCTGGGCTAGAGGGGGTGCGAGAGCAGCAGTGACTGCAGCATGGTGCTGGAGAGGCTTTGTTGGGGAGTAGTGGTGGGAGAGCATCTGGTCTGATCGCTGCTCCCTCAGCTGCAGACACATATATGGAGTTAAATGGGTGCTTACTTTGTGGTTAGTGTTTTGGGGTGACCCAGCTCTGGCTGAGCATTTCCTTAGGGGGAGTAGATGTCTTACCTGGAGATCTCTCCCAAGTGCCATCTTCTGCCTCCTCTCAGCAGGGTTTGTAGGATGTGAGGGAAGGTGTTTGTACTTGTAACAGCAACCCATTTAATTTATAGTGAATTTAGTGGAATAACAAGTAGTAGTAGATGTTCTGTGGAGGTGACATTTCAATGTCAGCAGAGAAGGCTAATTATATACTTCTAAGTTATTATCATACTTCTTGATGGAAAAAAACACCACTGTAATTTGAGTAAACGGAAGTAAAAATCATTGTAGTTGTCACTTGTGCCTATGTAAACCTGGAGAAGTGTAGTATCTGTGACATCTTCTGAGAACATGTGGATTTACTTGTGGCAGAGTTGTGAGCATGTTTCAGTATCGAGGGAATTAAAAAGCAAATACAATAGAACAGTGATTTTTGTCTTTGTCTAATTACTTTACATGCTTGATATGAGAAGATGAAAACCTGGATGTTTTCCTCTCTACTCCCATCAACCTGATGCTTTACTTGCTGCCACATGAATAACTTTGAATGACTTCTTTTAATTTGGAAAATTGTTGAATTCTGTCTAATACTGGAGCTGAAGTTCCAAGTAATGTTTAACAGGAATTATCTAGAGCTGAGTAGGATTGTGTCCTTTGAAGAACCATGTGTCTATGTGACATAGCCTATTTCCCCTTCTCCTTAATGTTACCTGATGTTATAATTTCAAATATAGCAACAATACAGAAAATCCAGTCCTTTGGAAATTCATTTTGAGTGTCTGGGAAAAGATTTCATTTGAGCCAGAGGCTCAAAATGATGAGAGAAATCAGTGATGAGAACAAGTAAGAACAGGACTCTGATGAAGTTAGGTTATACAGATTTTTGTGGTTACACTCCTTGCTTTCAAGATCCTTAAGGTTAGGAAATGCTAGAGGCAAAAACTTGAAAGTCATGAATTTAGGAGTAGTTAAATACCAAACCAAAACTAACTAACCTAACCTAACCCTCCCCCCAACAACAAACGAGGAAATAACTCCCCTCTTCTTCTCAAGGTTTGAGCTAAGCTTGGTGCTCTATGGAAATCCAAACCAGAAGAAATCCCAGTAGATGTATGAAGGTCCAGTGGGGATAGGACAGACTGACAATGAAAATGGCATTACAACATTTTTGGTGCTTGAGGGTCCTGGAGACTGAAATGATGGTTTTCACTCTGTCTGATGTTATACTAGTGCTTCTAGTAGAGCCCGCTGAAGCTCACCTGAAATCAAGGCATGGGCAATTTCCTATTAATTTTAATTTTGTCCTATTAATTTTCTAACTGGGGAAAGGAAAGACTTGGTTTTGGCCCTACAGAATAGGATTACATCCATTTGCAGTATTTTATTAGGAACAACCTGGTTTTGCTCTGTGTCAGAGACAGGCACTACCTTGCAGTATAATCCTTCTTCTTGGTCTTTCCCAGCACATGAGGATTGCATCCAAGGTCCAAAAATCATTTCTAATTTACAGGTCTGTCCCCCAGGCCCCTCCAAAAAAGTGAAGAATTCACCATAGTGAATGAATTCACACTTCATTTTTAAAATTGAATCCTTTTTTAATACAGTTATTTCCTTTGCCTGCCCCTCCCCCCCCAAAAAGAAAAATTAAAAAAAATTCTGCATTTGCAGGTTCCAACAGGAAACCAAAATTAAGCATTTTCACTTAAGCATGGGATCAGTTCAGGTTTCATTTCCCCTATAAGTGCAGATATGACATTAAAAAACCCTTGCCACAAAAATTATAAGAGGTCTGGAAAAAATGCTTCACTGAATAATCTAGAGGTCTCGACCTCTTTGGTTATCAAAGACAAGCTGGTTTTCATTTGAGTTAAATTTACTGCATGACTGGCCAAAATGCCATGGTCTGAGCTGGGAGGATGAAACTGTGGTCACTTTGCTTGTAAAGGTGACTTTGTTTTTAAGAAAGAGAAGTATCAATTTTTGGATACTTCTTTCAGTACTGCTGATTCTCCTAAAAGTGTTTTGTTGCTGAACAAGAGCTTTCCGTATTCCTTCCCATGCCATTAGGCAAAAATAATTGAGTTGCTGTACTTCTGCTCACTGGTCAGACTGTGTCATTCCCAGGGTTTTGCAGAGCACAGGACCCATTGAAGCAGCTGCCCTATCTATTGTACCACTGTGGGAGACATCTCAGAGCCTGGTTCCATTTTTGCTGCCCACAGTTTTGCTGGCTCCCACCCAAAGCACATCCTGCTATCATACCACGTCCCCATATAGGGGATGAGCTGAATCAATTCAAGGTTGGGCCAATTTATTGACTGAAAAAAGCCTTCTAAACAAGAAAGGGCAAGAAGGGGGTCCCTGGGAACTACAGACCAGTTAGTCTCACCTCCATCCC
>BJBW01008722.1:0-12024 GCA_004320125.1 Scolopax mira
CTGTGAGGGTGGTGAGAGCCTGGAAGAGGTTGCCCAGAGAAGCTGTGGCTGCCCCATCCCTGGAGGGGTTCAAGGCCAGGCTGGATGGGGCTTGGAGCAACCTGGTCTGGTGGGAGGTGTCCCTGCCCAGGGCAGGGGGTTGGGACTGGATGATCCTTAAGGTTCCTTCCAGACCATTCTATGATTACAATGTGATGTTGGGAACTGTTTTGCCGCCTCTAAACCAGCTCAGGGGGAGGAAGGGGGAAAGCAGTGAGACAGACTGTGACCCCCAAAGCTGCAGATGCTGGGTCTGATGCAACCCAGAAGCATTAGGCAGCAAAAACCGAGACAGGAGAAAAGCAAACAGGAACTGGGGACATGCAGGATGGAGCCTGACGTCCTCAGTGACTTCCACGGAACCACCCAGTAAATCCAGGAGCTTTCCTTTAAACAGACCTTTGGTGTGTTTGCTCAGAAGAGGAACATGGTTGCAAACGCCCTGCTCTCGGGAAACTCTCATGGAAATTTGCTTTGGATAGAATTCCAGTCTCTGCTACAATCATTTCTTTCCAAAGAATGTAGAAAATTATTATAAGGTACCCCTACTCTCCTGAATTTATTGTACTACGTCAATACAGAAAATGAATTATTTCTTATGTTAATTATTATTTGCTGTCTACTGTCAGCATTAAACAAAGAAAAACTGTCACAATATGTAAGAACTGTGGGTTAAAATAAAAAAGGCATTTAAGTGGACAGGTTGTCAGGTCTTTCCCTATTTCTGTTTACCATTCCTAGCTGGTATCATGAGCTCCATTCCCTACACAGCAAAAAGAGGAGCTCTTTTCCTCCAAAATGGAATGTAACAATTGCTAAAAAAGTCTAGCAAAACACCTTCCACACTAAGATTTAGTGGTTTTTCCAGAAGTTTCACTGAATCTTTAATCTATAGATTTCAATGTTAAAAACAAACTGTAAACCGAGAGTTATTTGCCTTCTCAGTAACAATGGGAAGAGAAGCAAAGAATCAAAAAAGAAAGTGATGAAAGGATGTGCAAACCCAGGTAAAATGCTCTAAATTAGACCTCTTCAGTCTCAGTTGTAACGCTAAAGAGTTAAATTATTTTACCTTATCTTAAAAATGTTTAAAAATTCAAGTTTGCTTCAAATTAGTCACACTGCCTTTTCTCCACAGAAGGTAAATACTCTGCCTTATAACTCGTAGGGCGAAGTCTGTTTAATTATAAAGGAGACCACCACCTAAAAACAAAGAAATGTTCACATTTTATTTCAAAAAGCAAACATTACAGAAAACAATACAGAGATTTTTCAAGCTCTGAGCACCTTCTGGACCCCTGCTGAAGCACGGATGGGAAGAGTACATTTGCCCAGTCTGGAATGGCTCATTTTGGCGCACCCGACCTTTCTAATTCAGCTTCTGCCCTGGTTTTCTCTCCCCAACCCTGTCACAGCACAGATGTTGAAAACAGAGCTGAACATCAGCACCACATGAAGCTATTCCCTCCTCACTCCCCTTTCCTTGAGCATTTTTGTCTCACCAGTGTTTGCAGCAGGCAGAAGGATGGTAGAGAAGCCCATTATTTTGTCTCTCTAAAACCACAAGACACTTTTTCCACCAATTCTATCCTCCCCAGAATGACTAGTCTGTATTTAGCATCAAATATTACAAGTATTGAGGCACACAGCTGTGTGGAATTCTGCTTCTGGGTAACGGGTCCATCAGTCTTAGTTTTGCTGTTGAGCTTTATACCAGCAACTTGCCAAAGATGAGGAGAGCAGATTCGGCATTTCTGAATGACCAACTGATAATTCAATAAAGAGAATTGATAATAAAATGCTTTCAAAAAGACTATTTGGAGGAAGGCACTCTTTTTGCCACTGCTCTTTGAGCAGAGCAGCAAGTTGCTCAATACGGAGCTACCTCGTGTCTTCAGAAAAACCTGAGATGCTGAGAAGGTACCACATCTCTCAGCTTTGCTTGAACGCAAAAGCCGACAATCGGGCATTTGTAGATTGATCTAAAGGCTTTGCTTTTTTGGATAAATTCGAGTCCCCTGATTTCTGCTCCTGATTCTTTTTCCCTTCATCTTCATCAGCGGTGGGACGCTTTCGCTTTTTATCTTCCGTTGAATCATTAACTGTTCCTCCTTTTGCTTTCTCAGTCCACACCTTTGAAGAAAATACAGCATTAAACAGGAAACAACAAAACACACAACACAAAACTCACCCCTTTATTTTATACACCTCTTTTCTCTGATTCTAAAGAAGCACTGAAATAGTTCCTGTTACGAACAAATAAGGATCAAGTTAGGAGCAATTTCCTCACTTTCCTTTTTTATAACAGGATTCTCCCTGAAAACTGCACTTCATTTGAGCTTGTATATGAAATTGAAGCACTTAATTGTCTCTCTGGACAAGGCCTTAGAACAAATTTAAGCCCCAATGAATTAAGCCTGGCTGTGTCACCTTTAACTCTTTTCCCTTCTCTTTTGTTATGTCTTCATGAATTATGTTTCTCTCACAAGCCCTGCTTTGGAAAAGCTGCTTTCTGCTATTTCTTATTATTCAGATTGTTTATAAAAGTATACATCATAGATCATGGCCCAATTCAAAACTCAACTCCATGAAGATGAAGAACAATGGAATTTAAAGAAAAAAAATTCCTAACAAAAAAAAAAACAACCAAGGGATTGAGGGGAAAACCACTCCAAATCCCCAGAATTAGAGAACACTTTCTCACCATTCTCTCCTCTGACGTCAGCATCCGAAACCGACTCATGCCTTCTTTTATTACTTCTGCTTCATCCAGATCAGGATTATCTGCCAAAATGTTTGCTCTGTTCTCTTCTAGCCACATCTGGAATCCTGTCTTTGGTCTAAAGCAAAAAGCACATGAAAAATTGTCCGGTTGAGGTTATAGGAAAACCATATCCCACAAAACAACATTTCTAAATACCACCTAATTTGACTTTTTTGTTCTTGAAAGAAAAGACATGGGTACAGTCAGCAGTTTGCTTAAAGAACATGCTGACAAGGCAAGGCTAAGTCAAGCATTTTTATTAAAACTGTGAGATATATATGAAGATTAACATTTCAATTTTAGAATGACAAAGCAATAATGCATCTCTTCCTTTCTGACAGGGTCCCATCAACCTAAAAATAGCACATATATATTAGGATGTTTCAGCTAATCCTTCTCCCAATTCTCCTTGCCACTTGTTTCAGAACATTATTTGTAAAGGTTAATGAAAAGAATGCTAGTCCAAATGAATAATAATTACCTTCATCTTCCTCAATTAAATGAAGTCTAAATAAAACACGATTATAATAATGCAAGTTTCATGAGGACTGGGACTGGTAGAAAACAGTCTGCTCCAGAGGAAGGAGACAGATTAGATTATTAGCTAGGAAGACACCTGTTTCTTAGGTGATATAAGTCCTTTTTTTGTTTTCCTTTTTAAAAAACATGCTAAATTAAAGCTTTTACACTTTCACGCAAACCCCTTGGCCTTTAGGTCTCCTTTGAGATTTGCTAAGAGCTGTTTAAAGTTTTTCCTATCCTTGGAACTGGCACAGCCACGTGGTCTCATTTATCATTCAAATGTTGTTATCAGATGCATAAGCAGCATCAAGGCAAAATTTGCTGCTTAGAGGCTCAAAATGACATCTTGCACGGTCCATTTATTATTCATTCACACACGTATTTGTCTGAGTCCAACGTGAAACTTTTACTTTGAACAATGTTGCCCCACACACTGGGAGAGATTTAATAACAGAAGCATTTTCTCTGTTCTTTTACCACGATTCTAATCAGCAATTTGAAAATCCAACCCACGCTCGTAGGCAGGTTTGTTTGACAATAGGCACAGCACAAGCAGCAGTTTATTACATTTCTGAAGTGAGGTCACAAATATGACATCTTGAAGTTATGCTACTTCAGCCAGTCCAACATCTTCAGAAACAAAAATCGGTTTTGTAGGGTTTTTTTATTGTATCAAAATTGGAATGTGGCCAGTGTCCACTCACCTTCTGTTTTCAGTGTTCTGCGCAGCGACTTTGACTTCCTGGGATTCGTTTCCTGCTTTTTCTTCTCTTTCTTCCACTGTTTTTTCACTCGAGTTAGGTGTACGAGCCTGGAAGAAGGAGGCTGCTGAAGCCTACAGAAATTGAGTTGAAAAAATTAAAAGGTAAGAACACCTCAGTCCCAGACAAGACGTACCATGAAGCCTAAAAAACCCAAGCCTTTCCTAAAGGCATAATAAGCAGTTGCATCAAGACAGCATCTAAATCATCCAATTTCAGCAGAGTAGAGGTTTAGTAAACACTATTTAGAGTAAATGCACAAGATTCGGTGCAGAATGTAATTTCTACAACTGAAAATTAATTTTGCTGGCTTATGTGCTTTTATAGTTTCTGTAGTATGCTTAAATGAACTTTGCCATCTAAGACGCTTTACTCCATCAACAGGGTTTCATGCTTGATAAAAGCTGGTAAAATTCAATTCACTGTGCTTTGCTCACTGAAACAAGGTAAAAAGACTAGAAATGTTACCTGCTTGGACTTGGGCTTGGGAATCAGAGGCTTTATAACCGGAGGGTTCTGCTTGTTTGCAGCTCGACTGCCAGACAAAAACGTTTTCTTTGAGTATTTGCTCATAGTGTCTAGAACATTCGCTGAGGGAACCACTGGGTCCTTTTTGCTAGATGACACCTAGCAAAACAAATTAGGCAAACAAAGGCAAATTAGGCATTTATTTTCTCTCATATTCCCCTCCCCTGTTCTTCCAAGATATGTGTCCTAGCTATATTGGAATCTTTAGATATATTATTATATCTCTCATGATTTTCAAACCACTGTAATTAAACCAGCTGCAAGATTCTTACCTTAAAGGGATTCACTCGTCCTTGGCTGCTTGATGTGATTACTACTATTTCATAGGAAAGAAAAAAGAATGTAAAAATGTGTGCACACACATCTACGTAAAAATCTATAAAGTAACATGTACATTTTAAACGAGCAGATGAAACAAGATTAGCCTCATCTCCAAAGGACAAGGCTAACCCTCATGTTGTGTGTGTTTCAGCCTCTGTTCATTGAAAATCGAAGAGAAGAAATAAATCAAAGACATCAACTATTCCACACCGAAGAAAAAAGTTCCCACCAGGCTTAAAAGTGGTTGAATAAAGAGAAAACACTTTAGTAACCACACAAAGGTTATACTACACATGCTCAGCTATTATTAGTCATCAGAAACACCACACAGGACCAACAGCTTTAAATCCACAGGAAGGCCCAGTACTTCCTCCACTCCCAAATCCGTTTCCACTCCTATTATTCTTGCTGTAGGGCTGGCAGCAGGGAAGAAGCAAGAAGCAGCAAGAGGTTGCATTTCCCCTGCCTGCTCCAAGTCACAGCTAGCTCTGCAGAAGGGTTACTAACTCTGCCTTGGAAGCACAACCAATAAAAGTGCCCCTGATCAGTGAAACAAATTGATTAAGCACTGTGCTAATTTTTTCCCCATCCCAAAGAATCCCTTCATGGCGTAGCCAGGCAGACAAGGGATTGGGCATTTGTCAGGGCTCAGGTTATCAGCACAGGGCTATGGAACATTGTTAGGTAATGAAGACATCAACAGGGAACCTCTTCAAAATGTGAGAGCAACAATTAGTGCAAGTCACCACTTGAAAACACTGTTATGCAGAAAATTTTCATAGTAATGGAGGATATTCCATATAAATTCCATATAAGTGGAATTTTAGTAGGAGGAAGATAAAACAGGAGCAGTTGTTGTGAAATATGACAAACTTCTTATCCTGGAATAAATGGAGATTTACTCACCAGACTTTGGAGTAGTCACCTCTGCTGAAGTGACACCTTTGGAGAAGGGATTTGGCCCTTCAGAACAAAGAAAGAGGTACACATTTAGGTGCAATAAAAACAACCCCCCCGAACAGAGAAGCTAGTTAAGCCATCTATATTTTAAATCATGATTCTCATTTTCAAATTGTACATACGCTTTTACAAAACCATACACTGTTATCTTTACCTAGATTTAACTTAAAGGGTTGTATACTTAGTCCCTAAACCTTAAACCTATTGTTTTAGGTTTAGGGCCAGCCAACTGCTTGTCAGTGTGAGTCCAGCTCCTGCAAGATCTGAGCTGAAACCAAAGTAACTGTTTCACAAGGTGTCCCAGTCCATTAGAAGCAGTATCAGACAGCAGAAAAGCCTCCCCAAGGGTCCCTCAAATGGTTACTAAGTACAAGGAACATGTAAGTTGTGACATAGAAGGTGACATGCACCAGACACAGCCTGGGATTCATACCCACCCACTCATCTCCCACAGGGAATTCCAGGAGCTCCTGCCTGACACCCCACTGCATAGTTTTTCCACTTCTCAACACCGAAATAAGACAGATGAGAAACCACCAGACCTCTCCTAACTATGTAGCACAAAACCTAGTCCCTGCTACAGTTGCAGAGCTTCAAAATTCAGTGTAACAAAGTGGGATTATTTCCTATTTACGTAAAGGGCTTCTAAATCAAACCTCCTGGTGCCCCTTGCCCTGTTGTGTGCCTTTCTTAATTTTCCTAATATTCATGTCAAAAGAACAAAATAAAAAAGAAAAAACTCCCCCATTTGCATAGTCCTACAGACTACAATTTAGGTTATCCAAACTAAAGTTATTTTCCAGAATACCTTATTAAGTCTGTGAAAGACCCATCTCTAGAAAACTTCCAGCCTATTGAGAGAATATATTTTTCTTACTCTCTTTGTGCACTTCTCGTGTTTCTTCTGCTTCCTCACAGGCATCAGCTTCCTCATCTTCCATCTCTTGGTCCCGCTGAACATTTCTGACTGGGGGCCGACCCCACTCCGTGGCAGAGTTGCTGTAACTAATAAATGGAAGGAATTCAGCAGAAAGGAAGCCCTCACCCCGTTCAGAAGGAAAACAGCAACAAAGGAAGGCTGACTTATTTATAATTTGGGAAATAATAATAGTCAGCATTTATTTGCATTACAGAATCACAGAATCACCTAGGCTGGAAAGAACCTTTTAGGATCATCTAGTCCAACCAATATAAAAAAAAAACCAAACAAACCAAAAAAACCCAAAAAACACACCACACCCACACATACCACACCCAAAACACCACCAATCCCTATCCCCAAGCACCATGTCAACTCGTCTCTTGAACACCTCCAGNNGCAGCACATTCCAAGGCCTGACAACCCTTTCAGTAAAGAAATATTTCCTAATCTCTAACCTGAACCTCCCCTGGCCCAACTCGAAGCCATTACCCCTTGTCCTATCACCTGTCACTTGGATACACCTCTGATTAAACTATGATGATTATTAAAAATAAAATCCAGATTCATTAACTTCAAAAGAGCTCCACACACCAACAGGGACAGAAGCTTCAGCCGCCTTCAGAGCACATCGCTCCTGCTGCCAGAATGCCCTACCACAAATATAAATGCAAACATAAAGCATCTTCTCTAATCTCTATTTAAACACATATACCTCCAAAACCATAAATAATACCAGATTACTCTTCTGCACACATGAATAAACACACAGGTGGGAGCACAGATGCATATTTTCGGTCTGAAGCTCAATAAGCAAGTTTTAATGTTTAATCTGAATATTCTCTAAATTCCCAGTACAGTAGTATCTACATTCCTTGCATTTTCCTCCTCATCTTTGCCGATTACTAAAATCTGTGTATACATCAACGAAAGGTTCATTTCTTTCCTCTAGTTTAATCTGGTGACATCACAATCCGATGTTGGTGAGGAATTTCAACTCTCAGAGTGGCCGAAGTGGCAGATGTGGGAACGCAGCTTCCACGTGTGATGCAGAAGAACAAGGCAAAGCACTGAGAAAGGAATCCTAAATGTGCAGTTTCACACAGACAAATTAGGGAAAGGCTACAGATAAGTTCAGGGACTTTACCACTTCCTCTGACTTAAGTAAGTTCCAAACTTAATACGTATAATTGCTATAGGAAGACATTGCTTCATACAATAAGCAAGGAGCACAGACACTTCCCTTCCTGTTAGTCTCCTGGGACTAATGAGCCCTCTATGAAGAGGAATGCACCATTTTATATGCATGATTTATAGATAAAGCAACACAAACTGTTACTTCGTAACAAAGACATCGGAAACTACGGTCCAGAAAAGGGCATCAACCGGGCTAAAATGTTAATAGATCAATAAAAACATTCCCAGGCTTTTAATCACAGAAACGTGTGTTACCCAGCATTCAAGTGCTTTCGGAAATCCTCTTCCTCCTCTTCATCTTCCGCTGCACTTGCCAACTCACTTGCTTTTTCTACAGCCATTTCACTAAGTCGCTGAGCTAAATTTAGCCTTCGAGAGCGAGAAGCGTACTTGATAGCTAAATTCACAACGTTCTGTGTCATGAGGTCAGCAAGTTCCATACAGCGGAATTCGCGCTCCAGTTTACAGGAAAGCTGAAAGAAAAGAAGCCTTGAGAGAAGACTCTAGGACCAGAATATTATGGTCTTGGTCAAGTGAATGAATAAAGACAAGCCATCAACAATCATGAGCTGCACCACAAAGAGAGAGCTCTTTTTTTTTTTTTCTTCTTCCTCCCACCCCCTTCCCTCTGTGAACTTTTAATAAGAGAAACCACATCAAAATTTACATCAAAGAGAGTCTCAGGGATTCTTTCTAATTTTTATTTATTTGTACTCACGGCAAACAGCTTCATTAGAAGTTCTTGCTGTTCTTTCACCGACTGATTTTTAGCGTTTTCATCAAGCTCATAGCCATTTTTTGATAAGTAATCCACGTGGTTGTGAAACACAACAGAACGCCAGTACTGCTCCTGAAAAAGGGTGACAGACACAGGCTGGAGGTCAGAGGGGAAAAAACAGCCCTCAGCTTAATTCCTAACAACTTACAACATATTTTTTTATTAATTTATTCTTAAGTGTTCCTTTCATCTTGTAACAAAGGTGAGGGGTAGACAATTCTCTTTAAAAGCTAACGCCTACTAAGGATAAAATAGAGCAAACTAACAACCATCCATAGAAAAAGGGATGCAAACAGTCGACATATATGTTAAATTCCACTCATTACACAACATTCCTTCAGCAGGATGTTCACCAGCATGATACCAGGACAGAGAACTCTGGAACAAGTTGGTTACTTTATCATGTAACTTCTGTCCTGCAGCAAATTGGAACCTCAGTAATCATCTGTGAGACAGGTAAACAGAAAATGTAACTCTTGCTCAGGGAAATACTTAGAACAGCTATTAGAGCAGGGTGGCTCTGTTACAAAGTAATAATAAACTTCTCCAAATCCAGTATGTTTTCATCAGATGTAATGGAAAAATCCATTTCTGTTTATTATTGAAACTTTTTTCTACACTTCTATCCAAGAGAATAAATTTCAAATAGCGTTAAGCTGTCTTAAGGGTTGAGGTTAGAATTTTATGTTCATTTCTACTTTGTGCACTACAGCTGAACTCCACAAGATCAAAGTATTTAAACCTATAAAAAAAATTAAGAAATACAGATATTCCTCTAGATGTTCTCCACAAGCACATCATGTTTCAACCAGCCTCTATTTAAGAAAATAAGTGAAACCTGAAGGCCTATGTTTTCAGAATGATTGCATGAATCGGAGCACTTTGTACATCTTTCCAAAAAAAGACCTTCCAGAATTTTTGTGACGCCTAAAATATTAAGACCTGGGTACTTTTAAAGAGGGTCTTGATTTGGATCCCAAAATGTGGTGCTTCCTAGATCATTAATTAATCACTACCCACTAAAAAATGAGGGAAGAACTTCACTGGCCAGAAATATATTATGTGTAAATATAATCTTGTATCAGCTCTAATAGCTTTATTTTGTATTCTTTTAGAAAGAGCTGTGAACCAAAGCAAACTGGGAAAGCTACACAAACCACTGAACCCAAATAACCTCCTTAGCCATGTCTTACTCCGAGTTTGTACTACCCTCCTTCATCGGAGAGATGATTAATAGGAATCTCGTATAATCCCCACTATGGGGACACCTGAGACTCTCAGCTGTGGACTCCACCCCATTCCATACCTCCATCTGTCCCTTCTCTGTTGTAACTTGACAGTAAGGAAGTTTAAAAGATAATATTGCCACAGCAGGTCGGGGTAGCGTGGGAGGGAATCGGGCTCCTTTACAAGGAATACACCTGCACAAGGGAAACACAAAGAACAGGTACAAGCCCATCACCTACAGTCACCAGTTGTTCTACATCTAAATCACGTCTCCTAAGAAGCAAGATACTTTAAGAGGATTTGTTCTTTGAAAAGTCGTAATTAAATCACTGACTTAAATGCAGCAATATGTTAGATTGCATTATAAAGGGTTATTTTTACATCGCGAGCAATAAGAGATTTTCAAGCCGGCAAAGCACACGCTGCTCCTGTTCACACCAGAAACTCCAAATGTGGCACAGAACAGATCTCTCTCTCACACAACACACCATTTAACAGCTACTACAACATGCAAATGCAATTTATTAAGATCAGAGACTACTGAATAACTGAAGGCCACTGGAAAAGAGCAGGCACTTATTTTGATGAGGGTTTTTGTACATCACGGGGAGAGCGTTGTGTTCAGACACACAGAGGAAAAAAAAAAGGGGGGAGGAAAAAGAAAAAAAAGAGGTGAAACAGATAAACATACACTAAAAGCGCAGGCTTACTGTCTCATTATATTTAAATTAGTACTTTCTGGTAACAATCACTTAAGGAAAGCTTTGATTGGGAAAGAGCTGCACTTCCAGTAGCACCAATACAGAATTGACAAAAGTGTCTGGTTTTATGAGCTACTGTTTTAGACACGAGAGAAAAAAGAAAAAAAAGAACAGGAAGCATTAGTGTTCTGGGTATCTCAGTTAATTAAGGCATCTGGTGTTTCTACAACAACCCTTCCCGCTTCTTATCTTTAATAAGCTCGTGGCTTTGAATAAAATGTTCTTTGTACTCTGGCTGAGTAAAGGAAAAACCTCGTGATGACAGACTCACAGATGATCATCAATGGGATGTCCTGCACATCCACGGAGAATTTTCTGGAGGTTAATGTTAATTAATGACTTGGAGGAAGAAACAGACAGTGAATTGACATTTCCCAGTGATAGAAAATTATCTTCCTTATTACAAAAAACAGAGGATTACAAAAAAAGGTCACGTTAATAATAAAACGCAGTCCCCCACCAACACCTACAATTGTGCATGACTAGCAAAGTAAAAAAACCTAAATTTCAGTAAAATATGTGAGCGGATGGATTCTGCCCTGGTAGGAAAAGGACACAGATCTCCACATAAAGTGGACTACAAATAAGCTTAGCAATAAAGGTAACTTGTTAGAAGATCTCTCTAGCAAAGTTCAGCCTTATGAATGTGTGTGCATCAGAGATGTGATTTCACAGCAACGCGCACACGACTGCTGGCCAAGGCAAAAAGCCAATTAGTCAGTTACACATTATAAAGCTCTAATGAGTTTGTTCAAAACCAACTTAGTAACAAAACACCCATGCAGAATTCAATTTATTACCTAGATTTACTATGCATATTTACTAGCCACCTGGCTTAGTAAACCTTGTTTCCAGTGTCTCATAGTAAGAAGTGCTCAATACATTTAAACCAAGAACGATAAAGCATTTCCTTGTGAAATATCTGACCTGAGCTGCTGGGGATTTTCATGGATTCCAACTACCCAATAATGATCAGATTTGCCTTTGCAATGCTCTCTCGTGTTACACACTGGAATCCAAGTATTCCCAAGTCCTCGGTTCAACATCCGCACAATTCCCTCAGAATCCACGTAACACGGGGTACCTGTTTGTTACAAGTGACAACAATTATTCTGACAGGCAACTAATTATGAAGCAATTAAGTTTGAACTGGTGGCTACTGCTGGGAAACGGCTTGTGACAGCCTCTCCCCCAAACAGTGCAGCCCTCGTTTCCTTGGAAAGATGCGCCACCTTCTGACAGTCAAC
>BJBW01008723.1:0-22334 GCA_004320125.1 Scolopax mira
TAGTTGGTGGGTGCTTTTTTTGTGTGGGGGTTTTATGGGCTTGTTGGGGGGTTTGGGGGTGTTTTTTGTGGTTTTTTTTAGGTTTTTATTTTTTTAGGTTTTTTTTGTTTGGTTGGTTTTGGTTTTGTTTTTAGTGTGGTTGGACTTGATAATCTCAAAGGTCCCTTCCAACCACTAAGATTCTATGATTCTGTATACAGAATTATTGTCCAAGTCTATGGACTTATAAGTTTCTTATAATGATTCATTCTCTTCCATACCCCACCTCAATATGTTATCTCTATATTCCTGCATTGCAAACCAAAAATTCCAGGTTCAGAATGAACTCCAAGGTTAGGAATGAGCAACTGGGAATGGGGACAGAGTGAGACAGAACTTCTTTGCTCAGTTATGCTGCCAAAGCCAATGGCCCATGGCCCAACTTCCGTTCAAGTATTCCTCAGTGCTTGACTGCACATTGCTTTCTCCAGTAGGGTCGCAGTCATTCCCCTGGACTGATAAGAAAATTGACACCATTACTAAAAGGAATTTAAGGAAAACTTAGAACAGAACATTGAAATAAAAAAAAATAAGAATTTTTTCTTAGTTTTTGTAATGAAAAGATCAGGGAATAGGCAAATAGAGAAAAAAAGAAAACAGCGTTTGAAATTAAAAGATTCTGTAAAATCCACTAGAACTTCATGTGTTAATTTCATTTGGGGAGTGTGACAGTAAGCATAGATGAACTCTATTCAAGTCCTAAGATTTTAGCCTGAGATAGTGCAGACTTAATTGACAGAAAGACAAAAGTTCTAGTGGGCAGAAGGAACAGTGAGTCCTCTACTAACCCTGAGTCTGCTGTTTGGGTACTTCAGCATCTAACTTTTAGGCATCTCTTCCCAAAGGTCCAAGTGTGTCTATTAACACATATATGTGTTAACACAGATCATGTATACTGTGCAAAAGAAAAATGTGATTAAAACATCCATCATGCAGTCTACAGCTAGAAAGAAATTAATATTAGGGATAAGGAAATTTTCTAAGTCCTAGTTACCTATTCAGGAACTTGGACAGTTTTACTCCTTTGCACACTATTCTCAGGGGAAAGCAAAACCATGAAGTGAACAACAGCAACAATACTACCAGATTAAAAAACAAACAAATAAAAAAACAACAAAACAAAACAAAAGCCAAACAGCAACAGGCTGCAGGAAATCAGGGGTGCTTAGTTTAAATATCATTCTGAGGAGCACTTAAGATAAAAAATGTCTTCAATACACACCCAAATGTCTTCCAATGTTAGTTTTCAATTTGCACACTTATGCAGTTTTGACATAGTTTCTCCTTAAGCTAACATTCATGGAACACAAACTTGGCCCACTGTGAGATGAAATCACATTTATTTCAATTGAAGCTACACAAGACAAACAATTATAAATGATGCTTTCAAGATGCTGGGAGAAGATAGAGGAGAATTTCTTTGCCTGATGTAATCGTAACAGTAAACATTAAAAGAGAAGAGAAAGTGCCTAGATACAGAGAAACAGAAAATTCAGTTTCTGTTGTTTATGTCTAAATTAAGAGTCAGCCTTCACTCACAGAGCAGGAGAAAAGTGGAGCAGGCCTGTCCAGATCCCTCATGACTTCAGTGAGCTCATGAGGAGAGGGTATTAGCAATGTACGGAGCCATATTTGTCACAGGAAAGTAAAACAAGGACAGCTAATCAGTGGTATACAGTATTGTACAAATTGCAATGCTACAAGTGAGGCTGAGGAGCACTCCCAGAGGATGTGCTTTTTCACATAACATTTTATTACCTGTTACCTGTATTGGCTTATGCCACATGTTTCTTTATACTCTTTTGGTCATTACAGTGATGAGATGGCTCTTTAGTCTAGCAAAATGCACTAGAAGTCCATCAAAGCATTGATGGGTTCACTGAGACTAAATTAGAGACTTAATTTTTTTAAAGGACTTAGCCTTTGTAGCTCTAATACATGCTGCTAAGTTTCTGGATCTCAGACTTCTTTGCAAAGCAGGTTAAATCTTTCACATAGTCAGGGAACAAACTATTTGACGAGCTAGTAGAACATCCAAGTCTTGTTCATTTAGATGATCTCGTAGTCAAAGCAGCTCCAACAAGCTTGAAGGAGTGATTTTTTCTCTGTGTTAACAGAAGCTTTCTTGCACCTCGAGATGCCTGATAGGAATTACTAAATTAAATGTCTACAAGTAGACATGGCAGAAAGTAGGTTTGATCCATATTTTGAAGATATGAAGAATTAGAGCAGTTTCTTTAAGATCACATTTGAAATTGATTGTATTATGACAACTATCATAGCAAGGGAAATGATGAGGGGGCTCATGCTAGGCTGTTAGTACATCTAAATCCCCCCCCCAAGGAAGTACTTGGCTTCTTGCCTCATGCAGTATGTCACACAGAATACCATAAGCACCCATGTCAATTTTGTGTGTAACAGGCAATTTTAAATGGCATGAATATTTCTAGGAAAACTTTCCAAAAGCCTCATTGAATTCAACATTAAATTGCTGCTTTCTCTGTCTACTAACGTTTTAAATAAAATGTAATTATTTAAAATGAAAAAATCACAAAGCAACATATTTAAATGATTGAGCTGCCATCTAATCTATCTAATGGATTTTTGAAATATTTTAATCCGTTTAGTTCTTGGAATCTATCCTGGGTCTGCAACTATTCACTGCAGACTGTAAAACAGCTACCCATTTACCATGTAGCATAGCACAGTGGAGAAGGATTGAAACCAGCAAATTTGAAACTTCTCAACACATGGAAAGATATCATGACTTCTCAACACATAGAAAGACATTCATTTCCCTTTTCAACGCATCCCTATGCACTGCACAGAAGGGAGAGAGATGCAGGTTGTTGTTCACACCTACATTTACGGTGCATAATATATACAGTATAGTCAGAAAGTTTCTGAACTTATTTAAAATGTTGAAAAGCTTTTCCTGTGTGAACCTTTTTGCAAGATGTGAGCTATGTGTATTGATGAATGCAGGAAGTTCAGACTGGCTACTACTGTGATATTAAACTAAGCAGAGCCATAGCACAGGCTCAAACACTCCCCAGATTGGTTTTGCCTTGGTCAGACTTACACCCCTTCCAGACAGGACTCAGGCATACTTCAGAAGACTGAATAATTCAAAAACTGCTACCAAGAGCCAGTATGGATGATGATACTTTGCCTTTCAAGGTGATGAGATTTCACCTATGTGGACACATGCTGCACTGTGCCACATGCCCTCGGGGATGAAAGAGCAGACACCCAATCATTTTATTTGCAAGCATAGACACAGCCCTTTGGGACAGTAAAAAGTATAGAAGTTAAAACAAAATATTGTCAAGATGGGTAGTCTGATTCCTCTTCCTTTGGAAAGGGCTGTCCAGAATTTCTTTGCTGCAAGTGAGGAAGTGACTGTTTAAGATGCTGCCTTGTAGTAGTCAGCAAATGGGTTTTTTGTGTTTACCTTTTTGTCTCTGCAATAGTCACTCTATAAAATTACTTCTGTTCTTGTCTAGCATATACTGATGATAAGGACAATTCTTGAATTTATTTTTAATGAGAGATGGGTTCTTTTCAAGGTCTTGATAGACCTGTCAGAGGTTGTCCTATTTTTAGTTCAGACATGCTCCAGAAAATGATCCATGTAACATAATCTTATTTGTCAATAAAATATACAACAAAAATACATATGTGGCTATTGCTTGCTTAATTAAGTGTTTATGATACCACATTATTTTTCTGTTGGAACAGTCAAGTAAGATAACATTCTAGTCAATTAAATGCTCTAATAAAATATATTAGCAACAACAGATTTAAAGAAAACTTCTGCCTAGATAATCCTAAAAATACTGTCCCTATTTGGGACAGTAATAATACAATGTTGATATTAGAGCAGTAGCTATTTGATTTTAAATGTTGAAACCCAGAAGTTACAAGTTAATTCTATTTTCCCCTGATCTTAAACATAAATGTGCATTTCTATAATTAACTACATATATATACCTATAGTTTTCAGACAGCAGTTGAAGCATGTTAGAGGTACCATATCACATTACCAGAAGTATACATGTCTTTTGTAACATGCATCTTTGGAGCATGACATAAAATGATTTTATTTACAGAAATGGCTTGTACATACATAAAAAAAAAAGAGAAAAAAAATATTGTTAAATAAGTATTTTTAAAATTATACTCTCCAGGTCATTAGATTTTACTTGATTTTTGAACGAGACAAAATAAGGACACATTTAGTGAACACATAAGTAATCAGTTCCAAATAGTCTATTAGCATATCAATCTGTCAGGGCACACAAAATATAGGTCTTACTGAAACTACTCAAACTACAAAGTTTTCTGCGTGTCTCAAATGTGACAAAAGTGCATAACAGAATCTTAAGGAACTGTGCTTCAAATAATAATTCTCAAGGAGAATGCCGCACTCTGGTTCTGAGATTATAACAAGCATTTAACTAAGAAACGTGAGTCCCTCCCTCCTGTTTGCCAGAGAATAATATGGATAAAGGTCTTGGCAGGTATGTTTGGAGACCGGTAAAATAACTTTAGCCCGTTATTACTTCTCACTCTTCATTTCATGATGTGATTTTTTTTTTACAGTATAAAGAAAAACCAGTATGACATATGAAAGACTGTTTTACAGAATAAATACATTGCTCAGAGTAGAAGCGTTGTTCTTAAAAAATTATGTAATTAACCATTTTGAATCCTTAGATATTTTCTTTCATAAGTTAGCATCTTTAGGGTCTAATTCAATTGGGAACAGTCTGGGGACAGATTTTATGAAAAAGTTTATTAAACTCCATGCTTTAAATATGTTAGTATTCTTTGATGCGTAGGGAACAAATAATCTCCCTCTCTTACCTCTGTACAGAAAGTAATCCATAACTAAGTCATTATCCAAATGACTAAGTAAAGCATATTCAAGAAATATGGACTTTGAAATATTATTCTTTATGTAATCAGGGGCATTCCATAATATTACTTATTCAACGTATTAGAGAAAAAAATTACAAGATAGTCTATATGTTATATTTTTGGCATTTTAAGTGTGTCCAGTTATCAGAAGAAAGCCCGGTTAGTTTTATAATTTATAATCCTCAGTGTTTCAGTCACTTGCCTACTAGACAATGGCAAGACTTCAAATTTCTACAAGCTGTCTATATATAGAATCATAGAATTGTCTAGGTTGGAAGAGACCCTTAGGATCATCGAGTCCAACCATCTACCCTACTCTATAAAGTCATCCCCTACACCATGTCCTTTGGCACATATTATGTTGTTCTGAATAGATTTATATTTTAGGAAAATAGATCCTTCTTCTCCCTTTTAAAAAAGAGACAGAGCTCATATTGATTTCTATTAGACACAATTTTGGACCAATGGCTAAGATTTTCAAAAGAATAAACCTGAACTTAATCTCCTAAACCCCAAGATTCAGTCATATAAACAAATGGCCTGATTTTCAGAACTTTTGAATACCCAAGAACTCTTGTTGAGATTAAAATGTTTTGGGAAATGAATATGTTTAAAAAAAATGGATTATTTATTTGTATGTCTACATATAGTCTTTAAGAGTCTAAATTTAACCTCCTATTATTAAAATTCTTGACCTAGACATTATAGAAATATTTCACACACTATTTACACAACAGTTTGAAAGGTGAGATGAATACTATATCCTAAATTCCAGTTCAAGTTTTCAGTCATGCCTGCAAAATACATTTGCTTGTGGCTAACTTTAATCCAAGTTATTAAAATAATAATGTTGCAATAAATTAGTAAAAAATATGGTAGTTTTTTGTATAAAACAAAATATTTCAATACTATCCCTCCAACTAGAGGGATATTTTAGTGTGTGTTCTGAAATTATTTGTTCCTCAAGTATTCTTGTAAGTATATATCCTCGCTCACAGATTCCTTTATTTACACAAATACCTAGCTCTCAATATTTAAAACAATATTAATTTTGAAACATATTGGTATCAACACAGACAAATACAGATATAGGCAGTTCATGAAACAACTGAATTGTCAGTAACTAATATTATATTCTATAAAAGATACTAATTCCTTTCTTTCAGATGGAAAATCCTAAGGAACCTAGAAGGAGTAAAATGATATAAAAGTATAGACCAGAAATTACATGCTGAACAAGGAGAAAACTCCTGAAGTATGAGGTACTGTAGTGAAAAGGTGTGCATGTTTGGGCAAAATATAGAAATCTGCAATTGTATATATACAAATAAATATGTTCCAGTTGCTGTCCTCAGTTACTTAAACATTTTCATCCTGGCTAGAATATTTCCAAGCCCAATTTCATGTAGTGATGAGTTCAGCCATCTTTAAATATGAGAAAGAGATTGGGGCAAGAATAAGAAACTTGTAGTACCAAGGCATGATACTTAGGAAGAAAAGACTTTATTGTGAAGAACTGAGGAATGAGTAGGTGAAAATTTTATACTTTATGATCCCTCACATTTCATATTTTATGGTTAATGACAGTGTTCTTAATGATTACTCCTTATTCTGGAGAGACAGTTTGCATGTGTAGTAAATTGGTTGTATATTTAGAATGCACACAGTATTTGCAGCAAATATGTATTTGTAAGTATATATCAAGCCATATGTTATTTTCTAATAGCAAATATAGAATGTGTGTATAAAGAAGATTCGGGAGAAATGTTTCAGATTTCAAGTGTCCATATCCCAAATTCCAGTTTAAATGTTGAATTGAAACAATGATATTTTATATCTATTTTCAGAGTTACATGGTTACTTTGCAGCTCTCCTACAACAGGATAGCTGATGATGGCTTTCATCAAAAGGATTTTAAATCAGTTTTTTTAAACTAAAAAATGAATTTTTCTGTTTGCTCCTAAAACTTGAAGTATAAATGTTCAAGATAGACTGGTAGTTCTGGTAGACTAATACTACCAGAAACATACGGGTCAGAAAATATGTTTGGATTAAGAAGTAAAAGGTTCTGTTAAAAAATTTAAACTTTTTTAGTATTTGGAGTTTGGTTTTTTTCCCCCAGCTCATTATCAACTTTAATTCTGTAACTTGAAATTGTGGGTAGTATGGCACCTTTATTCCTGCCATTGGTAAAATTTCTACAAAAGTTTCATTCTTTCATTTTTCAAATTACCTGGAAGTAGGATATATCTATAACTAGTTTTTAATAATTTGAGTAGAGCAGCATTTTCTGTTGGACTTTAAGGACTATGTTTGGTTTAGCCACTTTCATATGTTTCTCTCTATGGAGTAAATGCTTCCATTCTGGTGGAGAGAATTTCCATACACCCATGTTTGAAAATAAAAATGAAATGGAACCTTTGGTAATACTAGAGGTAATGCTAGAGAAGTATTTTCACATGTACTTTAACCCACTCAATTACTTTTCAGTCAATGAGTAAGTAAATCACCAGATATATCACTAGGCTACTAGGTATTGATTTGCTTGCTAACTTAACTCATGGTAAATGAAGGCTGGCCTTGAGCTGGAGATCAGGAACTATATTTTGCTGTACCACTCTAGAGTCATGATCCATTCTTTGGCTTTTAAAATATAACTTTAAAATACCTGTGTATAGAATAAGTAAATAGAAAATAAGTAAATAAATAAATGTAAAGGAAACATATGAAAGGCAACATTGAGAGAACCCAAAATTTGTAACCCCATATGAGACTATGAATTCTTTTATTGTCTATGTGCCTGATATTGCTGGTTTTGTTGATGGAAAACCCCCATCAACATTAGATCAAGCCTTATAATGGTACCATATTCAAAGTACTTAATTTGAGAGTCCTCTGGAGTCCCAATTCAGAGGTCACCCCTGCCATTTCAAAGGAGAATGCTACAGGGACATTGATAGAGGATCCATCTTCAGAAAAAGATTTTTAATGCGTTTTACCAGTATGTGTTTCACGTGTATCCATAGCCTACAGAATTTTAAAATAAAACTAAACCTTGCATTGCGCTTGTAGAAACAGAAAGTTATTTATTCACTGTATTTTTTCTGGTCGTCAGACACTGGCAGCTGAGAAACATATACTGTTCTTTTCAGCAGCATAACTATCCTGCTAGCGATTAATTACTTAGATACTTCTGAATAAATAGGATGTAAAGAAATACCTAACAAAAGCCTAATGCATCTCCAGTGATGGAACTCTGTGCTATGCCTGAGATGAATATCCTTTTCAATTTTTTTTTGAAAGACAAGCAGATTATTCAAAATTATGGCAATCAGATACTGGCAGTGAAGAAAAATAGCGATATGCTGAACAGAAACCACTTAAATGCTGTGAGTCTCGATAATATAATATTTCCACAACTGTTTCTGTTTAAAACTAATAAAAATAAACATAAAACATTCCCTTCTCCTCCTATCAAATTCATTACTTTGAGCGACAAAATGACAAAATGATTAGCTGTTAATAAGGCCCTGGTTTAAAAGATTGACTGACATTGCATTACTCATTTAATTTCCGCTTCTCCTAGGTTTTTTTTTTTCTTCCTCCAAGCACAGAGGGAATTAATATTATCACATCAAAGGCCTCCCTTTAAATGGGGGAGAAAAATCATTTAAAAGGACAGAGGCTGTGATTATTCAAACTAGGTTATTTGCACCTTGTATATATAACGATATCATGGTACAACTTCATTTTGTTCAAATTGCTGTCAGTCACTAATAGAAGAAATTTGCTTCCGTTTTATCAGCGCTATTGTGTTCAGTCAGATTTGTGGGTATGGGATGGGGGGTTCAGGGTGGGCATTAAACATGAAATCTGATAAGAAGGATATGAGGAACGGGGAGTAAGGAAGGAACTGAGCATAAGGAGACTGATTGTGAATCCAACATTCACAATGCAAATGCTTTTTCCCCCAGCTCTTCCTTCATGGTTTTCTTTCCTCTCTGTGAATGTTGTTTTTATTTAAAGACACAGACACAACCACACACTAAAGTGCAAGAGTGAGTCTCTGTGGAATATGAGATTTAGCAATACGACTCTGTGCTCTGGTATTTTATTTCCTTTCACTTTGATTCCTGACAGACAAATTATTCTAGGGATGATTTAACACCTAAAGATGTATGTCATATTCCATAAAATAGTTGTATCGGTGGGAAAAATTATGAGTGGCACAACCCTTGGCCTAGCAACAGCCAATGATCTATCAGCATTTAAGTCTTGGCAGATTGAATTATTCCCCTCTCTAACTGTAACTGTGTTAGGGTTTGCATGACAAACAGTCCACTTGTCAAATATTTATCCTTCCTCCTAAAAAAAAAAAGAAGGGGAGGGAGGTAGGAAAAAAAAAAGATTGACCAGGAGAAGGAGGGGGGAGTATAAGTGGTAAAAGACCAACCACAGCATGAAATATGAAGCATAAATCACTGGGGTCAGGGAGAGCAGGGGAACTTGGTTACTAAGGCTCCAGATGGATTAAATAACGCACGTCCTGGGGGAGGGTAGGAAGGCGAGTGCTAAAATAATAACAGAACAGAATGCTCCTATGTCGAAAGGTTTGAAGACAAGCCTTGTTAATTCAGAAAACAGCAGAGTTAAATTAGCCCAGGTCCCTGTGAAAAGTAGTGTTACATATTGTGCTGGAGAGATAAATTTTCACTCACTCTCTCCAATACACTGGCCACTGACAGGTGACTGCTGTGAGTAGTTCATTAAAATGTCCAATTCATGGGAGACTTTCAAAATTTATAATGCTTTCTATAGACAACAGGGTCAAGTTCAATGAGAAAGGAAGAGAGCAAAGTAACTAAAAAAATTATTCACTAATTACCTTTTAAACATATTTGCAATTTCTTTTTTCAACAAGTACTAACTTACTTTTAATGCCTCCAGGTTTGTAGCTTTAAATCAGGGAGGAAGATCAGAGTTCAACACACATCCCTGTTTTCACTGTCCTCTGGATGGAAAATTTTTGAACATTTAAGACCATGTGCTAAAGCCCCTAGAGTAAAAGATTTTAGAAGATATACAATCAGACCTTTAGCAGGGAATGTTAACAGTGAAAATAATTTTAATTAAATTTCATTTAGCTGTAAGCCAAGAATATACACTGAAGTTGAGTAATTACCGGTGGGGTAGATAGTACTGTATATTATCAAAACTACTGGACATCTGTGACAAGACCTCACTGCATGTAAATAACCTTATGGAATTATCTGGGTTGAAATATTTTTGGAATTTCACAAAATTTCAGCTATGATGACTAAGCTATTCCAGCAATATTCTAAAATTTGAAGGATTCTTTGCTTATCCCAGGCTAA
Organism: Scolopax mira; assembly: GCA_004320125.1. Lineage (NCBI taxonomy): Eukaryota > Metazoa > Chordata > Aves > Charadriiformes > Scolopacidae > Scolopax > Scolopax mira. The sequence goes on from BJBW01008723.1 coordinate 10,338, forward strand.
AAAGTCTTTTAGATAGGAAACTGTAAATTCTCCAGGATTTATAGAAATGACTGTAACAATGGCAGGAAAATAATACATGGCCTTTATTCCCTTTTGCAAACCTTTCTGGATCTATAGTCTGATGAAAAAAATATACTTTCCCGTGCTAAACTGGGCATGCTCATCCATTCCAGTGGATGAGTAGGACTTTTACTGAGATTGTAGCTTTAGGCCGCTGTAGACTGTCAGGGTTCCCTCATCTCATTATGCCTCTGCCATCTGCAAAACCTTCTAACCTTGCTCTTAGTCCTCACATAGGTGACAATTATTATGGCTGCCAGTTTCTCCGTTAGCTCAGCCTTGAGTCCCAAGAAGACTCAAACCCCAGAAAGCTATCTAAATAAAGTTTTGAATTGTCACTATAACAGGAATATATTTTTGGACAATTCTGACAGTCTAAACAGTATAGATTTGGTCAACAATTTGACTGTCTTCTGAATGAGAGATATTGATGGATAGTTAGAACACAGGGAGTGACAGGCTGAGATGAAGAATAGGGTAATGGATTGGTTCAAGGGGGTCAAAGAGTCCTTTTTGTTAACAGAACAGGAAAATGTGATGAATTGAAAACTTTCAAGAATGAGATAGAAGAATAAATGAGTCAAAGGAAGGTTGGTGAAGGATTCCAAAGGAAAACTGGAAAAGAGTCACAGAAAATCTTGGAAATGCTAAGACCAAATGTGGTTAGACTTTTATGAAGGCTAAACATTATTATTGCAATGAGTCTGGGGGGTTGAAGGTCTGCACCATCACATCAGGGGTTCTTGGTTGGATGATTCGAGACCCAGTGACTTGATTGGCAGAAGCACTCAGAATTCACAGCTGCAGAAGTGCAGCAAAACCCCCCATCATTTCAGTTTACCAAATGCTATCAAATTATAATGTCTTTGAAAAAAATTCAGGCAACAGGCCTCTCAAATTTAGCATCCATATTTGCCAGTACCTTCGTTAACATGAATCTCATTCCAATCCATTCCCTTTTGCAGGGGGATAAAGTCCCTTATGTGTGTTAAGTTCCTGTATAAGAGAATGATTAACACTATAGATAATTTATGAAGGATGTTCATCATTGCATCTTCAGAAGATCCTTGAATAAATAGGTATGTCCTGGAGACATCATATTGAATGGTGAGAGTAAAACAGCGCAGTGAACAGAACAGTGAATATTTGTAAAAGAAAAACTATCCATTTTATAAAGCAAAGGTCCTGTGGAAAAAAAAAAAAAAAAGAAGAAGAATCTGATCCTATTATTAACTTCTTTATAATAATACATACACTGTGTGTATGTGACAGAGTACATTAAGGTTGCATGAGAAATTTAATTCTGAAGTTTTATACTTTCTGAATGCTTGACTTTGCAACCTTAATAGCTTTTTAAAATATATTTTTATGTGCAATTATAGAAAGTAGAGCCTTTTGATTTATTACAAATGAATTTTCTTTGTCTGCTAGAGTTGTGTACATCATTAGTTCAAGTAGAAGAGCAGCATTTAAATTATATGTGTTTAGAATGTCATGTTATAAAGTATATCTAAGGTATATATGACTATGTTAAAACACTCATGAAAACATGAGGTGAGAAGAAAAAGATGGATGCAATTCAAACAGCTAGCTTTTTGGATATATTTTTAAATGTGTTCATAATTATTCAAAACATTGTTTTTAAAAATGAATTACCATAAGACCTTTAATTGATATTTTATTAAAACATTAAATATATTTTAAACCCATTTCTGGAGGGTTTTCGTTCTTTTAAGGTTGGCCCAATATAATGTTCAAACAGTTGCCTAAATCATATGAATAGTCTCATTAACTTCAAATGAAATTAAGTTAAAATTATCATTACTTCTTTAGTGGAACAAGACCTTTTGATAATTGTTTAAAAATAATATTTGTGAGATAAATCCACGTATAAAATGTCCCAGATCTTTTTATATGTAGATTCCCAGACAGCAAACAAAGAAACAAATTTATAAATCTCTGTTGCTTACTTTGTACCTTCATTTACTAAATGTTATTGAAAGGTCCTCATGATTTTTTTCATAATTACTCCACCTGGGCATGGTATTGTTTCTTGTGCTATCTACGTAATGCTATCCTCACCATGCTCCACAACATCTCTCCTCATAGAGGGTAACTTTGCTTCAGAAAGCACTTAATCATGACAGTAGGTCTAAGTGGCATGTCCTACCCTTTGTTTTCCTACCCTTTGTTTCATAGAATCATAGAATAGTTCAAGTTGGAAGGGACCTTAAAGACCATCCCTGTGCCACGGGCAGGGACACTTCCAACTAGAGCAGGTTGCTCAAAGCCCCATCCAGCCTGGCCTTGAACACTTCCAGGGATGGGGCATCCACAACTTCTCTGGGTGACCAGTGGGATTCCTGTGCTGTCAGAGGCAGAGTCTTGGGAAAGGGAATATGGCTCTAAACTGTGCTATTACATTTTCCGTGTCTCCCAAATGATGTCAGGGATAATGAATATTACGGAATCTTGGGCTGCATAGGGAAGAGCGTGGCTAGTAGGTTGAAGGGAAGTCATTCTCCCCCTCAGCACTGGTGAGGCCACAACTGAAATACTGCATCCAGTTCTGGGTTCCCTAGTTCAAGAGGGACAAGGAGCTACTGGAGAGAGTCCAGTGAAGGGCAAAAAAGATGATTCAAGGATTGGAGCATCTCCCTTATGAGGAGAGGCTGNNCTGGAGAAGAGAAGGCTGAGGGGAGATCTTATTAATGCCTATACGAATCTAAAGTAAAGGGAGGTTTGAAGGTAGGAGGAGGGAGCCAAACTCTTTTCAGTGGTTATGGGTGTAAGTTGGAACATAGAAGGTTACACTCAAATATGAGAAAAAACTGCTTCACAGTGAGGGTGACAGAGCCCTGGAACAGGCTGCCCAGGGAGGTCATGGAGTTCCCTTCTTTGGAGGTTTTCAAGACCCGCCTGGATGCAGTCCTGAGTAACATGCTCTAGCTATGGGCAATCCTGCTTCAGCGGGGGAGTTGGACTAGATGATCTCTGTGGTCCCTTCCAACTCTAAAAATATTCATTGAAATTCAGTGAATACACTTACAACTACTATTCCACTCCACTGTTTGTAACCCATGGATTTATGATCTAAAAGACAGCCTTTTATATAGCTAATTAAAATAATTCTATCTAGATGGAATTGTCTTCCCTGAATGACAATGACAATTTTCATTCATCCTCCGTAGCTACCACACTTCAGCAAGACCAGTTTGTGTGAATAAAATGAGGAGAGTTTTTACCTGGAAAGCTACGATATTTACCTGGATGTACAAAAGTAAAAAAAACAAACCATATTTTTCAGATACTTCACTTTAGATCATTTTAGAAGTCAATTTAATTGCAACATTTTGTGGGAATTCTTTCCAAAGAGAACCAAAATTTGGCATTCAAAAAATTTTTACTTAATAGAAATAGAAAAAATGTAGTTGGAAACACTGAAATATTTCCTTTGATAAAGTTTTCTGATTTATGTGAATATTATATATAAACTATATTTATATACATAAAATATATAGATAAATATCAGCATATAACTATTTACAATGCTAAAATGAATGCAATAATTTATGTGTTTCAGTGACACACAGCAAAAGGATTAAAAATGTGCTTATTTCATCTCATTTAACACCAAGGAAAAAAATGTTTTCCCATTTTCTACTTTAAAGTTGTGAAATTGACATATTTTCATCAAATATTTCAGTATTAGAAATCTACATCTTTCAGTCAAAAACTGCTCAAACAGTATGCCTTCTCTAGTAACTGTTTTCTTATCTGAAGGGAGACAATAACCTGTTTTCACAGTCCTGTGTTCTTCACAGATTCTGTAACCTTTTTAAAGTGAGAGAAAAGTGGAATCGACTCAGGAAGGTAGCAGAATGTGAGAAGCACTTCCAGGGAGATCAAGGGACTAGCTGTTAATGTCATGCTTTCTCAGGTGAGCAACAGTAAACATAGTTTTCACAACTCCTTATCCAAAGTGCACAAATAGCTACTAAGGCTCATCTTTGAGCTTTGGTTGCTGCCTACAGAAAGAGAAGAATTAATTATTCTTACTCATGCTTTTTTATTTTGTTGAGTCATTGCTAATATATGAATAATGAGTGTAAACCTAAACATACATGCTGAGAAATTAAAGTTTTTCTGATTTTTCTACAGCCATGTAGCGTGTGTGTGTTTTTTATAGTATCTCTGGTGCTGAGCATTCTTAAAAGATACTCAAAGATGATTATGTATATACTTACTTTTGGTTTAATGCCGTTTATTTGTTATCATGCCAATTTTAAGATCAAGTAATTTTTTTTAATAAGTAAACAAAACTGTTTAGGTTCACATATGCATTTCTGGAAACATTCCTATCTGTATTGGAAGTCAAAAGAACTTCTGACAGTTCAAAAGTAACCAAAATGAGAAAAAGACTTCAGCAGATGACATCATGTTGTTAGTATCAGTAGAATTATTTCTTTCAACTACACTGTTTTCTGTTACGTAATTAATTAAAATACAAGCAATAAAAGACTTCAGTCTTTTGTTATTTTTGTTGTTACAATATTTGCAACAGCAAAGGCAAACTCTTAGTGCCATTTATTCATGTTCTTGAGTAATGTTATTCTGGTCATAAATCTTCAAAAAGCAAGGAAGAAAGACACAAAGAATGAATACCATGACAGTCCTTTAAATCATAAAATTCTAGTGTTATTTTTCATATATCCTCCTGTGAAATCATACAGAAATGCTCTGGGCATCTGTGAGGTTTACCTGACAGGTGGTGTCCTCTACATCATCTCCATCCAGCAGTGGCTTGGACAGCACCGGGGCTTTTCAGTGCTGCAAGCCATGAGGTTTCCCAGGAAAAGGAGGTAGTTAATGTCAAATATGATAGACTTCTATGTTTCATGGAGATAAAGATCTGCTTGGTGCTTCTCTTCCAAAAGTGGCTTTTGGCATCCCTATAATGAGCAGTGCCTCTTTTCTCACCTGATTCCACTGCCTATAGCTGTTAGAGTTAGAGCACAGGTAGAGCTAGGTAGAGTGGGAACAGCTTATGTTTACAGGCTCTCTTCTCCATCTTAAGGATCGCTCAGATCACACCGTGGTCTGATAAGGAAAGTAGAAGGGAGGTGAGAATTCAGTCTAATCAGCCTTGGATACCCCAGGCTTCTATTCCTCAAAGAAAACTGTGGTTTCTTGAGTGTTTCAGGATTTATCCCCAAAAGGAAAATACACTTTCTGGAATTTCTTCCATCCTGCATCCACTGCACAAAAGAAGGAATTTTGTTGGTAGTGTGAAAATTGTGAAAGGCATCTTACAGCTGTTCTGCTCCATAAATGCATGTCAGAGAAAGAAATGAGGAAAAAAATGAATCCGTGTTTCACAGCAAGAGCTCAGATCCTATCACATCTGAAATTTGTACCTTGCTGATGAGGCATGGTCCATTTTAGAAGAATGCAACTCTTTTGGATGGTTCTACTAGTGGAAGAATAGCCCACTGCCAAGTTCAAAATTCTTTTGTCATGATTTCTATACAACAAATACACATTTATATTTGTTTGTTTGTTTGAGCTTTATTGCATAACATATTGCTGAATTTTACATCCGCCTTGAAAATACTCTAATCAGAAACCCACTCATGCACAACCTGCAGCAACTTTGGTCCAGATGTGAAAATCATACATTTAAAAAAAAAAGGTTGCTACTTAGATAAGTTCATGCACACCACAATTGTTGAAGGAAATACATGCTCTTTTCACAGATAATTCCACAAGTATTTTTTTTAAAAATACATAACACAAAACACAAGTTCCTCAAGAAAGAACATCTACATAGATAAGTATTTTGCAGATAATTTTTGAGCAATCCCAAATTGAGCAATTTCTTTAATCCTTTTGTTTTAAATAACTGAAATAAACAATTTTTCTACCCTATGAAACTAACAAATAGATGGATTATGTTTTTTATGGCTTTTTGTTTTGTCAAAAGAAATACAGGTATGTATTGAAAATAAATAATGGGATTTTTTATGCAAAAAGGTAATTAATAAAAGGAATTATATTTGTATGAAAATGGTGTTCAGCTTGGTAGTGCATCCTCAGTGAACTCTACAATATATTTTATCCAACATTATAAAAACACTTATATTCAATACTGATAAATTTGCTACTTTGTAAAGCTACAGCTGAAATAACATTTCAAAGCTGTACCCGGCAAAACAATAATAAATGCATTTTAATAAAATTTCAGTTCTATTTTGGGGGAATTTATTTCTACAGTGGTGGTATGCTCTCCATCTTATAAAAAAAAATTAAATATGTTCTGGCAGCATCTTCATCTGAATAGCAACTTGAAGGGTGTTTGCAGTACCGCTGCCATGTCTGAAAGACTCTGTATCAGGACCTTGTTTGTCAGACTGCATGTTTGTCAACATTGATATATCAAAGAGGTCAGCCAAGGGCTTCAATAGAAAGTGAGGAGGACAGGGTCAAAAAGAAGCCCTGAGCCTTGCACCAAGATCAGATGAGAGAATTGCGAAGTACATTTAAAGAAGCCAATTGTTTTTCTCTCTCCAGTGAATGCAGGTGTATGTTTGTTGACCTGGATGGTGCTTTTTTAAGACAAATAAAAAAAGGTAATTTTCAGCAGTATTAAAATAGGGAAGCATTAGGAGCACAAGCTGAACCTCTCAAAGTTTGAAAATACTCTTCAGGTCTTAAAACCTCCTAAGAGGACATGGAAGTGCAGTATGGTTGGAATGAACAGGACTGAGGGCCAAAATCACACTTCCATCTGGCACAACGTATTCCCAGACTGGATAATGCTCCCAAACACATTCACAATCAAGTCTATATGTCGTATCTATCCCTAGTTCAGGCATTGGAAATGCTGACTTTCCTTCCCTCTCTGTGTCTATATGTCTTTTCAAAATCTGTCCTCATTTTAGGCTGAGATTACACACTCCAGTCAAAGATGGTGCCTTTGATCAGTTATCATCTGCTTTTACAGATGGAGGCAATGTGATTTGCCCAAGGCTGCAGAGCAAATCAGAAGCAGAATCAGAAACAAAATCTGGATCTAGATTTAAAATAGATCTGTTACCAGCAGACGAGCCGAGCAATAGACTTTGCATATTTATGCCATTTCAGCCAAATACTGAAAACAGTATTTGATTTTCCAGCCCGAGAAATGTAATTACAACAATATGTTATTGATTTGCATGGTGCATTCTGATGTTGATACCAAACACTTTACTGGAGAACGGATAATAATATGACTAAGTAGATGGACAGCTGCCATAAACCAAAAGGATGTGATGACTTTTCTACAAGGAAAATATCCCAGTGGATCAGAACTGATGTTCAGCAGTTTAAGCAGAAAGTCAAATGTTAGGACATTGAACTCAAAAGCCCCCACCTAGTACACTGTCACTCTGCTGTCTGTCAGAGCAAGCTGGGCTAACACCAAAACAAATCAAAACAAACATTTACAGCTAATCCCTACTGAAGGTTTTAAAAATTATTTCAAGCTACAATTTAAAATTATTCAACTGCAATCCAAGGACAGACTTTTACTACCACCAAATTAAGAGACATTTTACACAGTGAGATCAAGATGTTTTTAGTTGGTTCAGCTGAAGAAAGAGTCCTCAGAGCACTATTATCTATTCTGGTTTTCTGAGTGAAAAACAAAACAACTGAAAGCCAGAGAAAGAATTTCTTTTCAAAACAGACATGTATATGTGCTGAGGGCTGAGACACTTTTATCACCATTAGGAGACCCGTTCTTAGATCAGTATTGCTTAGTCAGGAAAAGAAATATCTGACAATGTATGGCATGCATTTATTTATATTTAGTGTCCCTTAGAAGAAAGTTGACACGGTCTGCCCAGGAGGTTTACAACCTCATGCTTGCCACCTCCAGCTTTTTTTTCCCCACTTCTCTCTCCACATAAGGAACATTCGTTCTGTTTTGAGACATAAAATGGCAACCTTGTTTTTTGTTTATTGGTGGTTTTTTTTCCCTTCCCCATCGGTTTCTCTATTAAAGTCAACATTGCTTCAGAGTCCACCTATCAGTTCTAATCCTGTTGTTTCCAGTATTCATTATATCACTTCCTAGCACAAAAAATATCCCCTTCCTTGACTCTATCTGTGAGTCCTACTGCACATCATGAAGAAATTCAGAGCTGTTGAATGATGATAGGTTAGAGTGAATAAAAAAGTGCCTGCAACAACAACAAAATAATAAAAAAGGGGAAAAAAAGAAGTGGGGAAGACGGTTTCTGAAGAATGTGGGAAAGATAAATAGGACTGATACTTTGTTTCATTGTCAGTAGCACTCTGGGGTTATTTGAAGCACTTATTTATGCACTGTAAGCAGAACAATACTGCAGAAGAAATGATTAAATACCAGCTCTCCGAGCAATAGACATCTCATTGTGGCAGCCCTAGACTCACCACTGGGTGGTTTTGATAAAGGCAATATGAGTTGATAACTGATACAGTTTGCCAGGGAGTCATCTGGGGATGCTGACAGCTACTATGCTTTAATAAAATCATTAGAATGTAAATGTTTTTATTGCGAAATAAAGAGCCTCCAGCAAAGTTGACACTATCGCTGCTCCCTCCACTGAATGAAAGCACCGATTAGCATTCAAATGATATAATGATAGTCTGGTTATCTTTATTAAAATTTTTCAAATCGAGTCTTCATTTTGCATGATTGAGTTTTAAACAAATGCAATATTCAGTAGGCTGGCGAGCCAGTCTGAACACTCTTGAAATAATTAAAGTGTGCCTTTTATTTTTTTAAACATGTGTTTCATAAGCAATGAATTGGATTTGCTATTTTAATATGACAATATCTAGTTAACTTTGCATAAAATAGGGATGTTATAGCATAATTATTGAAAGGGTACAACTTTTAAACATATGTTTCATAAAGCTGAATTCAATTTTCTGAAATGTGACAATGCCAGTCAGCTACTGAAATAGTATCAAAGGATAAGTTGATTGTTTTGGTTAATTCCATGGACAATCTATACTATATCATAATTGATGGTAAATGGTATGCTTTGTGGTATTTATTTTTAAAGGAAATACAGAACTCATTTTCCATAATGCTCATCAATTCGGGGTTCAGACTTTTCAACTGCAAGGAAATGAAGCAGAGAGTTAGCAAATTGTTCAGACCCTGAATTTCTGCAACATATGATTTAATGTAAACTATCAGAGATTTTGAACTAGCATGAAGAGCCTGAGGAAAACAAGAATACATTAACTCATCTAAGTCCATTACATTGTACTCTACAAAGGATCAATCAATCATTAATAAATATTTAGAAATCCCATAGGACCCGATCTTCTTTTCAATGCTTCTTCAGTCTTGTCAACTTAGGCTAACCTTTCTGCTGGATTAACCAACCCTATAAAACATACCGAACTACAGAAACCAATAAATACACAGTATTGTAATCAAGTATGCTTTAGCTGGTTCTTGGTTATAAAGAATCAAGAGAATCAATAAATGTTCCTTAAAAAATGTGTTCCTGAAATAGCTGTAGCATTGGTTCCAGCCTGAGACAATTTTGGAGCTGAATTGTAAGAAAAGAAAAAAAAAAATCTGAATAACTGACAAACTCTTGTATCCATTGTTTGAGGAAGAAGTAGATAGTGGAGGTACATTCTTACTTCTTAACTAGTCTTTTATTACAATGACTTTCTGAAGATGAACTGGACATTTTACTGAAGTGAATATGTACATTTCACTGAAGAAGTGCAAGGGAGTATCATTAAAAGGAGAAATATAAATGCCCCTCTGGTAACAAAGCTAACGTGAGAAAAAAGGAATGTTAAAAAAGAATCCTTTTAGCTCTTGTGCATTAAGAAGCACTGCACACAAAACTGTATTTTTGTGTTATTGGGAAAAGACAGCAAATAATTGAGTGGTGGTGGGGTTTTTTTTGTTTAATTTTTGGGTTTTTCATTTGATATGGTTTAGGTTTGTTGGTTTGATGTTTTTTTTTTTTTTTAATTGGTATATAATAGCATTTGTAAGAGCAAGAAACTTAACTGCAAAATTAGACATGTATGTCAACATGGTCTCATTACACCAATCTGACTAAATGTGACCAGAACATCTTGAGCAGTTGCATCTAGGAGAGGACTACCTAGAGTTGTAGTATCAGCTGTCTTGGAAAACACATAGCTTGCTCTACTCAAAAGATGTGGTTAGCATCTAAAGGACAAAGGAAACTGCTCAGGCCAGAGTATTCCTTCTCCTGAGCATCAGGTTTCAGAACAGTCTGCATCATCCTAAAAGGTGATATAGTGCTTGGTGCCTAGGGATTAATCCCTCTCAGAGAGGGAGAGCAGCTCTCTTGCCTATTGCCAGTGCAGCCAGTCTGGTCCAAATGAGAGATATCACAATGGTTTTTGGAGCTAAGCTTCAACAAATGCCTTGTAGGCATTATTTAGAGTATTATTAGCTCAGCTGGATAAAGAAAAACTTTCCAGTCTATAGAAACATGTGTTCTCACTCTTTTAATGCCAACTTGTAAAAGTGAGAGCAAGACAGTAGTGGATCTATGTAAAAGCCACTTCAACACAGATTCTGTTGAACAACCAAGTGAATTCTTCTCCCTATCACCCAAAAAATATTGCTATTTGCAAATCTTATTGTGGGGTAACATACCTTATCCATACAATTACTTATGTTCGTACAGGGCACACAGCATTTTTTTTTTTCAATTCTTTCAATATTTTTCTCAAACCAGGATTTTTTCAGGCAGAAATTTTCTCTTCACAGGGAAATACAAGTCCAGACCTGATAAATATAAAAATTGATTCTTTGGGACAGGTATTTGGGACAGGTACTAAAAGCTTAATTTGATTGTAACATGGAGTTTTGTAAAACAGATCTAATCAGTGTGCCTGGTTATACTCAAAGTCTGAGTGGAGAAAAAAAAAAGTGAAAAAAAAAAAGTGTCTTTCCACTTTTTGTTATCCAGACCAGGTATTCTATTATCGATTCAGAGAAATGTGCTGAGCAAGTGACCCTGAATGAAACTGAAAGAAACCCTTGGGACCATTTATGAGATAGAATTTGAGCTCAGTTAAAGAGCTATAGCACATGCTGTTCTTCTTATTGACAGGGAAGGAGTTTGCTCTTTTAGTAAAATCAGCACAGTAACACATGCTTTAGAGATTTGGGAAAGAATACAACCCGTATGTACTTAAGAGCTGGACAGACATGACTGAATTCTGAAGTTAAATAAGAGCAAAAAAGTAAACAGGGATTTGGGTGGATAAACGCCTATATCATGCAGAAAATCCTAGAAAATTTGAGAATACCTCTGCACTCCCACAATATCTCTCACATCATACTCAACTCTGGAAGAGTTATTTTTGCTTCTTCGCATTCACAGAGGGAACTGTAGGGGGAAAAAATGAAGCCTCCCATTCCTATCATGAAAGTTTGTGTATGTATGTCTGTCTGTTCTCCAGGATATGTACTGTTAGTGATAAAGTGACAGAAAAAAGAAGAAAGAAGAAAAGAAGAAAAAATATGATGAAAATATCAATGGAGGGTCACCTCCATTGTAAGTAAGAAAGTCTTGGGAAACCATAACTTGTAGGAGGCACACTTGCCTTGCTCATGGGCAAGTTTTAAGTGGATGCTAGAGCACTTTCAGAGTAAGCTCATAAAAACTGGGCACATAAAAAAAGAGAAAGAAAAAAATAATAAAAAGAAAAGGCAGAGACAAAGAAAATTTGAGGAGAAGATTTCCAGAAGGAAGAATAAGAAGGGCAAGATAGGGATAAGATTACTATACAGCATAAAAACCCTATGAAACCATGAGAAGAATCACAGAATCACCTACGTTGGAAGGGACCTTTTAAGATCATCTAGTCCAACCAATGAAAAAAAACCAAACCAAA